>CM074727.1:184595218-184652116 GCA_037306005.1 Rhinophrynus dorsalis | reverse complement strand
TCACTCCCCCCCATTGTCCTCCTCTCACTCCCCCCCATTGTCCTCTTCTCACTCTTCCCCCATTGTCCTCCTCACTCACCCCCACTGTCCTCCTCTCACTCTCCCCCCGTTGTCCTCCTCTCACTCCCCCTCATTGTCCTCCTCTCACTCCCCCCCATTGTCCTCCTCTCACTCCCCCCATTGTCCTCCTCTCACTCTTCCCCCCACTGTTCTCCTCTCACTCTCCCCCATTGTCCTCCTCTCACTCCCCCCCACTGTCGTCCTCTCACTCTTCCCCCCATTGTCCTCCTTTCACTCCCCCACTGTTCTCCTCTCACTCTTCCCCCCATTGTCCTCCTCTCACTCCCCCCACTGTTCTCCTCTCACTGTCTCAATGCCCTCCACTGTCCTCCTCTCACTCTTCCCCCACTGTTCTCCTCTCACTCTCCAACCCCCCCATTGTCCTCCTCTCACTCTCCCCCCATTGTCCTCCTCCTCACTCCCCTCCATTGTCCTCCTCTCACTTCCACCCCATTGTCCTCCTCTCACTCCCCCCTCATTGTCCTCCTCTCACTCTTCCCTCACTGTTCTCCTCTCACTCTCCAACCTCCCCATTGTCCTCCTCTCGCTCCCCCCCCACTGTCCTCCTCTCACTCCCCCCATTGTTGTCCTCTCACTCCCCACCCCATTGTCCTCCTCTCACTCTCCCTCATTGTCCTCCTCTCACTCTTCCCCCCATTGTCCTCCTCTCACTCTTCCCCCATTGTCCTCCTCTCACTCCCCCCACTGTTCTCCTCTCACTCTTCCCCCATTGTCCTCCTCTCACTCCCCCCACTGTTCTCCTCTCACTGTCTCAATGCCCCCCACTGTCCTCCTCTCACTCTTCCCCCCACTGTTCTCCTCTCACTCTCCAACCCCCCATTGTCCTCCTCTCACTCTCCCCCATTGTCCTCCTTTCACTCCCCTCCATTGTCCTCCTCTCACTTCCACCCCATTGTCCTCCTCTCACTCCCCTCATTGTCCTCCTCTCACTCTTCCCCCACTGTTCTCCTCTCACTCTCAACCCCCCCATTGTCCTCCTCTCGTCCCCCCCCACTGTCCTCCACTCACTCCCTCCATTGTCGTCCTCTCACTCCCCACCCCATTTGTCCTCCTCTCACTCTCCCTTATTGTCCTCCTCTCACTCTTCCCCCCATTGTCCACCTCTCACTCCCCCTCATTGTCCTCCTCTCACTCCCCCCATTGTCCTCCTCTCACTCTACCCCCCAGTGTCCTCCTCTCACTCTCTCCCCATTGTCCTCCTCTCACTCCCTCCCCCGCTGTCCTCCTCTCACTCCCTCCCCCGCTGTCCTCCTCTCACTCTCCAACCCCTCCATTGTCCTCCTCTCGCTCTTCCCCCCATTGTCCTCCTCTCACTCCCCCCCATTGTCGTCCTCTCACTCTTCCCCCCATTGTCCTCCTCTCACTCCCCCCATTGTCCTCCTCTCACTCCCCCTCATTGTCCTCCTCTCACTCTTCCCCCCATTGTCCTCCTCTCACTCCCCCCCACTGTCTCCTCTCACTCCCACTCATTGTCCTCCTCTCACCCCCCCACTGTCCTCCTCTCACTCCCCCTCACTGTCCTCCTCTCACTCCCCCCCACTGTCCTCTTCTCACTCTCCCCTGCATTGTCCTCCTCTCACTCCCCCCATTGTCCTCCTCTCACTCCCCCCATTGTTCTCATCTCACTCCCCCCCCCATTGTCCTCCTCTAACCCCCCCCCCCGATTGCCCTCCTCTCCTCTCCCCAATTCTCTGTCTCACTGGAACCCAATGAGGCTGAAGGACACCAATTGCACTTCCAAAGAGGTCAGTGAGGCATTTAGTCCTTCAGTGCTGGACAGGTCACCAGTTAATTGCTCTGCAATGTTTTGGACACTTGTCTAACATTAATAGAGTTGAAAAGTCCAATTATATGAATGAGGATTGGAGGAACATCCCTTTGATGTGATTGGTTTGTGGCCCAATATCTAAAGCCCATTTTACTCCATCATTGCTTTTCACTTGATCTCTGTGTGTGATATCTCTCCGGTAATGCCTCGCACACCGCTCTGGTTCTCAATGTGTTAACAGCCACTTACTTCTGTAGTGTTGCTTCCCTAGACATAAGAGGCAGCGCTGCCTGACAGAAAGGGTTAACTTCCAGCAGAGGAAATGTTCCCAGTGTCACACACATTAGTGTTCAGGCAATGAGGGACAGGAGCAGCGGAGATGAAAGGTAGAGAGCGCGGGAGGGGAGAGAAGGCTGAGAGAGAGAGCGTGTAAATGGGGAGAGAGAGGACAGAGAGAGAGTGTGTAAATGGGGGAGAGAGGACTGAGAGAGAGTGTGTAAATGGGGGAGAGAGGACAGAGTGTGTAAATGGGGGAGAGAGGACTGAGAGAGAGAGTGTGTAAATGGGGAGAGAGGACTGAGAGAGTGTGTAAATGGGGAGAGAGGACTGAGAGAGAGTGTGTAAATGGGGAGAGAGGACTGAGAGAGTGTGTAAATGGGGGAGAGAGGACTGAGAGAGAGTGTGTAAATGGGGGAGAGAGGACTGAGAGAGCGTGTAAATGAGGAGAGAGGACTGAGAGAGCGTGTAAATGGGGGAGAGAGGACTGAGAGAGAGCGTGTAAATGGGGAGAGAGGACAGAGAGAAAGAGTATAAATGGGGAGAGAGGACAGAGAGAGAGTGTAAAAGGGGGAGAAGACAGAGAGAGAGTGTAAATGGGGAGAGAGGACAGAGAGAGAATGTAGATGGGGGAGAAGGGAAAAAACTAGATGTAGAAGGAGAAAAGAAATCCACTGGAATGAGATGGGGGGCACGTTCACATTGGTCTGTGCGTGAGGTCACATTGGTCTGTGTGTGAGGTCACATTGGTCTGTGTGTGAGGTCACATTGGTCTGTGTGTGAGATCACATTGGTCTGTGTGTGAGGTCACATTGGTCTGTGTGTGAGATCACATTGGTCTGTGTGTGAGGTCACATTGGTCTGTATGTGATATCACATTGGTCTGGGTGTGAGGTCAGTAAGGTGCCTGACAGTATGAGATGGGGGGGGACATTCACATTGGTCTGTGTTTGAGGTCACATTGGTCTGTGTGTGGGATCACATTGGTCTGTGTGTGAGGTCTCATTGGTCTGTGTGTGAGGTCTCATTGGTCTGTGTGTGATGTCACATTGGTCTGTGTGTGAGTCAGTAAGGTGCCTGACAGTATGAGATGGGGGACACATTCACATTGGTCTGTGTGTGAGATCACATTAGTCTGTGTGTGAGGTCTCATTGGTCTGTGTGTGAGATCACATTGGTCTGTGTGTGACATCACATTGGTCTGTGTGTGAGATCACATTGGTCTGTGTGTGACATCACATTGGTCTGTGTGTGAGGTCACATTGGTCTGTGTGTGAGATCACATTGGTCTGTGTGTGAGGTCACATTGGTCTGTGTGTGAGGTCTCATTGGTCTGTGTGTGAGATCACATTGGTCTGTGTGTGACATCACATTGGTCTGTGTGTGAGATCACATTGGTCTGTGTGTGACATCACATTGGTCTGTGTGTGAGGTCACATTGGTCTGTGTGTGAGATCACATTGGTCTGTGTGTGAGATCACATTGGTCTGTGTGTGAGGTCACATTAGTCTGTGTGTGAGGTCTCATTGGTCTGTGTGTGAGATCACATTGGTCTGTGTGTGACATCACATTGGTCTGTGTGTGAGATCACATTGGTCTGTGTGTGACATCATATTGGTCTGTGTGTGAGGTCACATTGGTCTGTGTGTGAGATCACATTGGTCTGTGTGTGAGGTCACATTGGTCTGTGTGTGAGGTCACATTGGTCTGTGTGTGAGATCACATTGGTCTGTGTGTGAGGTCACATTTGTCTGAGTGTGAGGTCAGTAAGGTGCCTGACAGTATGAGATGGGGGGACATTCACATTGGTCTGTGTTTGAGGTCACAGTGGTCTGTGTGTGGGATCACATTGGTCTGTGTGTGAGGTCTCATTGGTCTGTGTGTGAGGTCACATTGGTCTGTAAGGGTTATCACATTGGTCTGTGTGTGAGGTCATAAAAAAAGTTC
Organism: Rhinophrynus dorsalis; assembly: GCA_037306005.1. Taxonomy (NCBI): domain Eukaryota; kingdom Metazoa; phylum Chordata; class Amphibia; order Anura; family Rhinophrynidae; genus Rhinophrynus; species Rhinophrynus dorsalis. The sequence continues at coordinate 184,648,044 of CM074727.1, read as the reverse complement.
CTTTAAAGAGAGTGTCAATTCTGTAGAAAACCAATTGAGTTATTGGGGAGGAAATAAAAATCTTCTTCAACTTAAATTGGGCTTTTTAACCCCTCGAGAATCCTCCAACACATTACTTCACGTTCCTGTGCACATCATCTAACGCTCTGTCGAAATCAGCAGGATTGGGGGGGGGGGGGTTGAAATTTTAATTTGACTTTTTTGTGATTTTCCATGTGACAAGAGGTAACATTAATTAGCCAATTAATCCTAAAAAAGAAGCTAGAAATTTCAAGTTGTGAAGCCACCTGGAACAGATCCAAATTTTAGACCGCTGGCGAAAACCGCACAGTGCTCTGTCTGTATCCCATTTACTTTAACCTTTGAGTAATAGAGGATTGTTTAACGCACTGCAAAGCGATGTGTTGGACAACACTACTGCACTCAAACGGTTAACCCATTGAGTGCCAGAGGGATACGGAACGCATTGCAAAGCAATGCGGTCCGTACCCCTCTGGCACTCAAAGGGTTAATCTAATGAGCCCCCCCCCTACACACACTATTTCACCAAGTCTGATATATCTGTGGTGATGTCAGTCCTGATATATCTCTCTCCTGTGCATTTCCTAATACTGAACCGCTCCATATTATCAGCATAAGAGAACATACAAGAACCAGACTGACTATTGTGTAACCGCTCACAGCTGAATAAATCATAGTACACAATACCATGGGAACTGGAGAAGTGATATCACTGGAGAAGTCATCTCCAACTTATCACCTCTTTCATCACACCTCAGTGCATCTCCCCCATAAAGTCATTCTACCTAGACCTTTTATTTTTTTTGAGTTGCGTACCCCCTCTGGCACCCAAAGGGTTACAGTTTACATTTTAAGTTTAGTTTAGTAGTCTTTTTTTAACCAACACGTTTGTGAGAGCCGCCATCTTTCACTCCTGAAGCTCCAATGATCGAACGCAGCCATTTCCAAAGTTTGTAAACGTGGAAGTGAAAATGTGCTGAATCTACATAAACCTGTGGCTCCTCAATCTTTTTTTTAGCTCACGTGCAGAATGGAATTCCCAAAGCACACTAGATATTTGTAGTTCATTTCTCAAGGTCATAATGAAGGCAAAAATTACTACGAATATATAATATTTCTTAGGTCTCACTATCAGAAGAGCAACAACATGCAGATTGTGCACAACAACGTCTACAAATGTTCACCTTAAAGGGATAGTAATACTTCATTTTATCTTTATTTTATTTTGTAGGCTTTAAAAATACATGAAAACGATATAAGTCTTATCTCTCAAACCTTTATGGTTTAAGAGATATTCACAAGCAAAGTTTCCCCCACCCTGTTCAACCAGATCAGAAGGGAGGTGCCCAGGTAGACTGCAGAGAGGGACAATCTTCAATTAAGATAAGGGAAAAACCTGAAAAGCTTGTCAAGGGGGGCAGGGATTTCATTGTTTTCAAAGGAAGAAGATTGTCCCCTTCTGTTATCTGTCTGGTCTATGGACTGGATTCCACATCTGAGAAGAGATGGCTTACACTAGGTAAAAGGGGCGGGAGGGGAAACTTTACTTGTGAATATCTCTCAAACCATAAAGGTTTGAGAGATAAGACTTATATCGTTCTTCACGTATTTTTTAATGCCTACAAAATGAAATAAAGTTAAAATGAAGTATTACTATCCCTTTAATGTTAAAATTCCCATTTTATCCACAAATCAAAGAGTTACGGCTCCCTGGTTTACATCCTCTGTTTGAAATAGTCATCAATGAAGTTTCCTAATTTATCATAAAGAATGCAATAAACTGGTGAATAATTAAAAATTTATTTGTATCTGTGTTATTTATCATTATTTTTACTGACGTCTCAATTTTCTACTGACACCTCCATTTCTTACAATTTTATTCTGACACCCTCCAATTTTGGAATTTCTTTTCCTGACACCTCCAATTGTGATTTTATTGTACAGATGTAAATAAATATGTATTATGTAAATAAATATACTGATCGTTGGCAACCCTGGGCCACTGACCTGTCCTCTTGTCTCCCATTGACGGTGTGGAACTGCACCACCAAGTCTGTCTCCCCTTCTATTAAATCACAAGAAGGAATATGATGCGTACAGGTCTCAAACTGACTAGTGTTGAGCGAGCACACCCGATGCTCGGGTGTTCGGGTGCTCTGACCGAGCACCCCCGGAGGCTCGAGTGCTCGGACGAGCACCCGAGCCCCATTGAATTCAATGGGAGGACTCGAGCATTACACCAGGCACCCCCTGCTCTGATGAGGGGAGGGTGCCTGGTCAATGCCCCCCTTCATCTCCACAATGCCCCTCTTCCACAATGTCCCCCTTCCACAATGTCCCCCTTCACAATGTCCCCTTCATCTCCACAATGTCCCCCCTTCATCTCCACAATGCCCCCTTCCATCTCCACATGTCCCCTACCTCCAGTCCCTGGTGGTCCAGCGGAGCGTCTGTAAGATCTGTGCCTCCTTCGGCACAGATCCCTGCCACCCGAACATGGCGGGCGAGCACATGCGGTACTCGTACGAGTACCGCCATGTGCCGAGCAGAGCGATGCTCGAGCCGAACCGAGCATCGGCCGGAGCATGCTCGCTCAACACTAAAACTGACCATACTTGTTCTCAATCTTCTGTACTCGGGGCCAACCGCATGAAGTTATATGGAACAATTCTGGGGAAAAAACAAACTGAACGAAGGTGTCTAATATAAATCACCAATTATCCGAATGAGGCTTTGAACCCGTTGAATACCAGAGATATTTGTTTTATTGCCAAAAAATGCACCATTTAAATAAGTAGCAATTTGTGGAATGTAATTTTTGTCCCTAGTGTGCCTCTAGTTTATTCCATATTTGCTCCACTTAATCTTGGTGTATCAGCCCTGAGTGTGGGTTCTAGGTACTTGGTTGGCATACTTTACATCCCACTTCATTGCCACTCTGGCATTAACTGTGGGTATGAGCATGCCAGGAGACAATCAGGGACTTAGTTATCAAACTAAAATATGTGCAGTTATGGCATTCCTATAAAGTGTCAAGATATTAGGGGTCTGTACCTCCAAGTGTTCCTCTTTAGGAGATATTAGGGGTCTGTACCTCCCAAGTGTCCATCTTTAGGAGATATTAGGGTTCCATACCTCCCAAGTGTCCCTCTTTAGGAGATATTAGGGGTCTGTACCTCCCAAGTGTCCCTCTTTAGGAGATATTAGGGTTCCATACTCCCAAGTGTCCTCTTTAGGAGATATTAGGGGTCCGTACCTCCCAAGTGTCCCTCTTTAGGAGATAGTAGGGCTCCATACCTCCCAAGTGTTCTCTTTAGGAGATATTAGGGATCCATACCTCCCAAGTGTCCCTCTTTAGGAGATATTAGGGGTCCGTACCTCCCAAGTGTCCCTCTTTAGGAGATATTAGGGGTCCATACCTCCCAAGTGTCCCTCTTTAGGAGATATTAGGGGTCAGTACCTCCCAAGTGTCCCTCTTTAGGAGATATTAGGGGTCTGTACCTCCCAAGTGTCCCTCTTTAGGAGATATTAGGGGTCTGTACCTCCCAAGTGTCCCTCTTTATGAGATATTAAGGCTCCATACCTCCCAAGTGTCCCCCTTTAGGAGATATTAGGGGTTCATACCTCCCAAGTGTCCCTCTTTAGGAGATATTAGGTGTCTGAACCTCCCAAATGTCCCTTTTTAGGAGATATTAGTGCTCTAACTTGAAAATTCCTGGTAATGCCGCACCCTGAGTCACACCCCCAGCAACATCACATAAAACACCAGGGTCTCTCTTTGGCAAATGGAAATGTAGGGACGTGTGATTCTGGTGCAAGGAGTCCTCTTGTCCAGTGACTGTACATATGATAGGTGTGTGTGGGGGATGTTCGCCATTTTTTGAGCTGAATTCTCATCCATGATATTTGCTTCTTACCTGTGCCTAGGGTTGCCACCTTTTTTTCAAAACAATACCGGCCATGGCATTCCCTCCATAGACTTAACATTGGACAGAAGCAATTTTTTACCGGCCTGCTGGTAAAATACCGCTGGGTGGCAACCCTACCTGTGCCCCTGGACCTCTCAAATACAACCCTGTGAGGGAAAGGCGCCCCCTGCTGCTTGGTCCCAGAGAGTCTGCACTTTCCACACTGTCCTAGAAACAGCCTGAAGCCAGCGACATCGTCAGGGACAAACAGACCGCCCAGTGATCTAGATCTGGCGATTAACCATTTGAATGCCAGAGCAGACTATAATCCATTGCACAGAATTGATTCAGAGACATCCCTAGTATTCAAGGGGTTAAAATGGGTATTTGGAGAATTGTTATTGGTTTGCCCCAGAATTGCCCCTTTTTTCTTTGCGATACCCTTAACCATTTGTCTGCCAGAGGAGTATGAAGGCATTGCTTTGCCCTGGCCATCACAGTGTTATATTTTATGTTTTTTATTTTTATTATTTTACAATGAATTATTTTATTTATGAAGTGTTTCTGCCTCAAGTTGCTCTCAGACCCATAAACCTGGATTTATATTTGCTGATTTTTGGGTTTGTTTTATTTATTTTGATGAATTCTTTTATTTATGAAGCTTTCTCTGCCTGACGTCACCTTTAGTCCCAAAAATCTGCATTTAGATTTGTACATTTTTTATTTTTATTATTTTTCTCAATCCTTTTATTTCTGAACTGTTTTCTGCCTGACGTTTCCCTGGTTATTGAAATACGCTTGTTATCGGAGAACAGAGCGTTACCGGTGATGCATCCGCCGCAGTTTTCTCATGATGAGAAGTTCTGAGCGTTTGATGCTTTGTACAGAGAACAGGAGAGTCGCTCTACCCTTTCCTTACAGACGAAGATAAAAAATCCTCATGTGAGGGGTTATAAGACACAGGGCCCTTTTAAAGGGACAGTAATGTTTCACAATAAAAGCAGCTCCAATTAATCTTCATAGTATTTGTACCACGGAGAGTGTTATTTCAATTCTGTCAGAGTTGTAGTTCAAGAGTAATTGAATGATAAAGTATCCCTCTCCCGCCCCTTTTAATGATATAACACTGCTCACCTCAGAGCAGCAAGACTGTCCGGATGGATCACAGAGAGGGACAATCTTCATTAATCATAAGGGAAAACCTAAAAAACCTGTCAAGGGGGGCAGGGTTTTCCTTATGATCACAGTAAGAAGATTGTCCATTGCTGTGATCTGCCCGGTCAAGAGACCAGATTCCACATCTGAGGGAGGTGACTTACACTAGGTAAAAGGGGCAGGAGGGGGATACTTTATCATTCAATTACTGTTGTACTACAACTCTGACAGTATTGAAATAACACTCTCAGTGGCTTAAATACTATGAGGATTCATTGGAGCTGTTTTATTTTGAAACATTACTATCCCTTTAAATAGACCTATCACATACTTTTTGTCTTCTTGAAATGTAAATTGCTTATGGATTATGCTTTTTGTTTTTCAATCAGTTTAAGAGTTGTAGATAATTTTGGTTTTGTAGTTGGGAGACTTAAATGTCAGCAGAGCTTTGTTCTCTGATAAAGCTGCAGAATTACTAGCATGTCCAGAAAATCTCCTCCCTCCATCCTCTTAGTCTCCTACACCCTACTAGGTTCCACCAAAGGGGTGTACTGTTTTAATGTGGGGGGGATAATCATGCAAAACCTGTGAAGATGGAGACTTCCGTTGAGGGGGAGGATTTGGAAAGGTGACAGGTCCTCTTTAATGGGTTATATAACTTGAGGGCTGAAAATGTTACAAATGTTTCTGTAAATGTCACAATATAAGCTTATAAGTTATAGTTATAATTAATCATTACTGTTGTAATAAAATACCCCACCCCCGATGCTGCTGTTCACACGGACAGTTTCTGTCTTGCGTTATGCTCTGGAACATGACACACGCTGCAACTTACCCTAACAAGGTGCAAAACAGCTGATCGGCAGGCATGGTGGACTGCAGTTTGCTCACATTACTAATTGGATTTTTGAGATACTGATCAGCCAATAGCAGGTAATATGGGAATCTATCAATCATACTGGTTGATGTCTTTGTGGTCCAACAACTGCCAACACCAACAGCAGGACCAGTCCGTGACATGATGCTCATTAAAACACAGGGCATCAGAGATAAGTAACGGGGGCGCTTTCAGCAACACGGATTCTCGCTCCCATGGAAACCAAGCCTTCCTCATATTCGTGTACATTACAATGAATTCTTATAAAATACAGAAATATTTGAGGATTCATGTTCTAGAAAGATTCCTCTACTTTGCAAACAGGCGAGTTCATCAGATGCTGCATCATTTCATTGACTCACCTGCACAGAGAAATCTGGGTTTAACAGGTTGTGTGGTCAAAGATATTGTTGGAATACAGTTAAAAAATAAAAACATGGACATTCTTGCGGGAGGAGTTTGGGGTCCAGGAATCCTGTCAGCCATAGTGATGTCCGCCATGACATCCAGGGATGATGAAAGATGTGACCTTTTGAGTAAAAATTTCATAGCGGACGTTAGGATTTTATGGCCATAGAAAGGCAAGGAGAGCGGGTTCTATGGCTGCAGAACTTCACTGCAAATTACAATAGGATATTTTTACAGAATAGCAGGCGTGTGGTATGGCTTCACCCATGTGACGAACCTTTTTTTACCCCTTGAGTGCCAGAGAGATATCTAGCGCATTGCATTGTAAATGTGTTTCGTCTCCCATAGTCATGGGCATCGGTGAGAGCTCTGCCATCTTGACTAAGTACAGAATGACTGGCAGCTCTTCCCTTCCCTAACCCTGTCTGCACCTGCCCCTTCTCCCAGGGGTCAGTGTCCAGTGGGGGGGGGGTCATACCTAGCCTGAGTGGACCGTCAGCATTGCAATTTGATGTCTGCGGTACTACTTGTATTGCAGATAATCTCCTGTCGATGTTACTCTCAAAAATGTAACCCCTTAAGGACGTCCGATCGTGCATGCGGCTGTCACTTAAGGACCACAGACCCCTTTTTTTTAATTTACGCATCCAGTTCAGGGCTCCCCGAACATGTGCAGCCGTGTGGGGAGCCCTAAATTCCATGGCAGTCCTGGCACGTCATTGGTCCTCAAAGGGATAGTAATACTTCGTTTTAACTTTATTTTATTTTGTAGTCATTAAAAAAACATGAAGAAAGATACAAGTCTTATCTCTCAAACCTTTATGGTTTAAGAGATATTCACAAGCAAAGTATCACCCTCCCGCCCCTTTTACCTAGTGTAAGCCATCTCTTCTCAGATGTGGAATCCAGTCCATAGACCAGACAGATAACAGAAGGGGACAATCTTCTTCCTATGAGAACAATGAAAGCCCTGCCCCCCTTGACAAGTTTTTCAGGTTTTTCCCTTCTCTTAATTGAAGATTGTCCCTCTCTGCAGTCTACCTGGGCATCTTCCTTCTGGCTGAATGGGGGGGGGGATACTTTGCTTGTGAATATCTCTTAAACCATAAAGGTTTGAGAGATAAGACTTATATCATTCTTCATGTTTTTTTAATGCCTACAAAATAAAATAAAGATAAAACGAAGTATTACTGTCCCTTTAACGCAAATCTACCCATGACGTGCCAGGACCGTCTAGGGTCATTAAGGGGTTAAGAACGTTTTTTTTATGAAACACAGCGATTTTCTTGAGACTTGATTTATCTTAGTCACGAAGGAGCAGGAATCTCACAGGTTAAAGTTCCTCTTTAAAAGGAAATGTATTTTTTTATTTCTCTTCACTCCATCAAATTGTCCAGCGGAGCCTGATTACATCTCCAACAGGCAGGTCACTCTAACCATAAGATGGCGCTGATGTGGGCAGTTCCTAAGGATTAAAGGAACAGTAACATGTCTTCATGTTGACCCATACTTACCTTCAAATGGAAGTGTCACCTTAAAGGACACTAATGTACCATAAAAAATGTTTCTTGTTTTGTAGAGTTTAAAAAAATAAATTATGTGGCACAAATCCCATCTCTCAAACCTTTATGGCTTGAGAGATATTCACATGTAAAATTTCCCTCTGACAGCAGAAGATCTCAGTAGGGGGACCAGCCGGTGGCTCTGTAGCAGAGATGAAATAGCGATATTTAAAAAGAATTACTTAATTGGAAAGGTCTACAAAGTGTGCCTGGTTTGGAAGCACACTTTGTAGACCGTTTCAGTGAAATAGTTCTTTTTAAATAACGCGGTTTTGGCTCTGCTGAAGAGCCTCCTTGTGTCGGCCAATTCGAATCTCCTGTTGTCAGCTTTATAGCTGACATCAGGAGAGGGGGAACTATACATAGTAACATAGTAAATTAGGTTGAATAAAGACACAAGTCCATCAAGTTCAACCTTCGCCTCATACCCCAGTAACTGAGAATTTTATAGCTTTCCTGCTACCAATTAAGTTAGTCTTTATCAGATCTTCCTGATCAGCCTACTGATAAACAGTATAACTCTGTATGTTCCCTTTGGAAAAAAAATGTATCTAATCTTCTCTTGAATGTATCCATTGCATCTGCCATAACCACCTCCCTGGGCAATGAATTCCACAATTTGACAGACCTTACCGTACAAAACCCCTTCCTCTGCTGAAGTCTAAACCTCCTTTCCTCTAATCTCAAGGAGTGTCCCCTGGTCACCTGATCAGGCCTTGGAATAAATAGCTCACCACAGAGATCCTTGTATTGACCTCTCATATACTTGTACAACGTGATAACTATAGATGTGAATATCTCTCAAACCATAAAGGGTTGAGAGATAGGATTTGTATGTTACTTAGGCAATTTTAATCCATTTTACAAAACAGAGCTCACAAGTACCTTTTCTATATTAATCCAACTTTATATGAAGTTATACAAATCCCTGTTTATATGTGAGCAAGAAATCGGCCATACTACTGTCTACCATAGGAGACCCCGGCCCTCATTATTACACAAACACCCTATGTCCCTCCTGACCATTACCACACTGTCTGTGCAGGCAGCTCCACTGCAGATAACACCTTGACTTTCAAAGAGGCCGACATTTGTGAATTTAACCCTTTTGCTACTCCCTTACTGAGAGATGACATTTGTTGATGTAACCCTTTTGCTACTCCTTTACCAATAGATGATTTTTTTTATTTCTACAGATAGCTGCTGCAGCCTGTTTGGCAGCCGATGGGTTAATTCATTGACTGCACTGACTGCTCTCTCCTAGAAGTCAACAGTTAGACTTTCTTATATATGTAATATCGTCACATGGCAGGAGTTTATAATTCGGACTGTCGGGTCATCTCTTTAAAAGAAGAAATATATGAAAACTTCCCTGATACGTGGGAACCATTGCTCTCTAACGATTAACCCTTGGAGCAGCAGGCATATGTGTCCTCTTTTAAAGGGAGGATCTAGCAACTCTACTCTAGAACCACAAACTCATTCCACTAAATTATTGTGGGGGAGATTTGGGATCCTAACATACTGACAGAATGAATCATGTCTCCTTCCGCTAATAAATTAACAATATTTCTGGGGAAACAATCAATGCAGAATTGCTCATAGGGGCCACTAGGTTTTGCTGCTCAGGTTAAGGTAAGTGGGAGGTAGGATTAAAATGTTAGTGTTCCTTTAAAATTCAGACTGGGACTCATTCGAGATGTTTTATGAGTGGAATAAGCAGCACATCTCGACCTGTGTGTGTGACAGGAGGAGAGGAGGGGGGATCCACCAAACCATTTATCACTGTCTGACTCCCCACTAATCAGCAGACCTTAATGTAGCTAATTAATCTTAGCGTTTAACTGAGAACGAGCATCTGTTATAGACAGCAGCAGTAGCCAATGCACCACATACAGCTGTGCCCCGCTATAGGGGACGGGAATAACATATAGATTTGCTCTGATATGGGGGCAGTAAAATACAATTGTGTCCTATTATGGTGCAGTAACATACAGATGTGCCCTTTTATGAGGGCAGTAAGACACAGCTGTGTCCTATTATGTTGCAGTAAAATTCAGATGTGCCCTATTATGGGGCAGTAAGATACAGATGTGTCCTATTATGGGGCAGTAAGATACAGAAGTGTCCTATTATGTTGCAGTAAAATTCAGATGTACCCTATTATGGGGCAGTAAGATACAGATGTGTCCTATTATGGGGCAGTAAGATACAGATGTGCCCTATTATGGGGCAGTAAGATACAGATGTGCCCTATTATGGGGCAGTAAGATACAGATGTGTCCTATTATGGGGCAGTAAGATACAGATGTGCCCTATTATGGGGCAGTAAGATACAGATGTGTCCTATTATGGGGCAATAAAATACAGATGTGACCTATTATGGAGGCAGTAAGAGGCAGTTGTGTCCTATTATGGGGGCAGTTAGACACAGCTGTGTCCTAATATGGGGCAGTAAGATACAGCTGTGTCCTAATATGGGGCAGTAAGATACAGCTGTGTCCTAATATGGGGGCAGTAAGATACAGATGTGTCCTATTATGGAGGCAGTAAGATACAGATGTGTCCTATTATGGGGCAGTAAGATACAGATGTGTCCTATTATGGGGCAGTAAGATATAGCTGTGTCCTATTATGTGGCAGTAAGATATAGCTGTGTCCTATTATGTGTCAGTAAGATACAGATGTGTCCTATTATGTGTCAGTAAGATACAGATGTGTCCTATTATGTGGCATTAAGATACAGATGTGTCCTATTATGTGTCAGTAAGATACAGATGTGTCCTATTATGTGGCAGTAAGATACAGATGTGTCCTATTATGGGGGCAGTAAGATACAGATGTGCCCTATTATGGGGGCAGTAAGATACAGATGTGTCCTATTATGTTGCAGTAAAATACAGAAGTGTCCTATTATGTTGCAGTAAGATACAGATGTGCCCTATTATGGGGCAGTAAGATATAGCTGTGTCCTATTATGGGGCAGTAAGATACAGCTGTGTCCTATTATGGGGCAGTAAGATACAGCTGTGTCCTATTATGGAGGCAGTAAGATACAGATGTGTCCTATTATGGGGCAGTAAGATACAGATGTGTCCTATTATGGGGGCAGTAAGATAAAGATGTGTCCTATTATGGGGCAGTAAGATACAGATGTGTCCTATTATGGGGCAGTAAGATACAGATGTGTCCTATTATGGGGCACTAAGATACAGATGTGCCCTATTATGGGGCAGTTAGACACAGCTGTGTCCTAATATGGGGCAGTAAGATACTACTATGTCCTATTATGGGGCACTAAGATACAGATGTGTCCTATTATGGGGCAGTAAGATACAGCTGTGTCCTAATATGGGGGCAGAAGGATACAGATGTGTCCTATTATGGGGTAGTAAGATACAGATGTGTCCTATTATGGGGCAGTAAGATACAGATGTGCCCTATTATGGGGGCAATAAGATACAGCTGTGTGTTCCATGGGGGTAATAAGCTATAGATTTGACAATGATGATGCACCTTCTGTTTTTCCATCATTACGATGAGTCCTTCTGGCTATGTTATGTATGACTTAGTCCACAACATTCCTGAAAAAAATGTCTTTTCATGAGTTGGTTGTAAAAGGAGGACGGTATTTTCAGAACTAAATTGTCCCTTTTGAAAAGTGTTATAAAGAATAATAAATAGAGATAAAGTGGGCTTGATGAATAGAGCCCTTAAAATACATTTTACATTTCACGTTTTCTCGTTGCCTTTAAAACAACATATTTTCATAAAGATAAAGACATAATGTTAATACTTCCCACTCACATCTCTACTATTACGTTAATCTGCCTTCTCAAAGTTTAGACTATTTATATGCTGTCAGCTAAACAGTCACGGAAAGTAGACAAAAAGTGACGACTACAACAAGGTTCTTAGAAAAAAGATACCTTTCAACATGACAGTAGATTAAACCACGCAAACTTTTAAGATTCTTTATCACTTTGACAGACACGACTGTATGTTCACAAGAAAGGAGGAAGAGTTCTGGGACAACCCATCTGCATGATAGAGGAAAACTAAAAATGTTGAATGCTGTGAGCTCTTGGTGATGGCGAGAAAGGCGGTGGCCTTGAACTGGATGTGAAATAGAGTTCCCAACTGTAGAGCGTGGTTAAACCTGGTCCTACAGTGCATTCCACATTATAAATTGGTTTACTTGCATCGGGGCACTCCGGCTAAGTTCGACAAGATCTGGGGAAGGTGGCAGACCTGGTGGACAAGTAGGGCGGATACTCCTGTGGCACCTGATGACGTGCAACTTATTGGAGATGGCTGATTGAAATCATTTCTGTTTGCTGTGTGGGTGGTTGTGACGTATACTTGATGCATGACACTGTGTACTAATCCTGTACATACCGGGATTCTGTGAAATCACTGGCTGGCGGTCGAGGGGGGGATGCTGCGGGCTCGGAGGAGAGAGGAATTGGGGTTGAGGGGTATAGTAGAAGTTAGGTTAAGTTAGATTTTAGAAGTTTGGGTTATTGAAGGTTGAAATAATTATAAAAAACCTCAGGTCGACTCTGTACGCCCTACTACTATGCATATGTTCTTTTCATTGCTATAAATGTCTCCATACTTTTGTGTATTTGAACAATTTTACATGTATTCCCTTTTTTTCTGTATTTAAGATGTGTATGGAGTGATCTGATAATAAAATATATTAAAAAAAAAATGTTGAACGCTAGAGAGTTCTCCATAATGGTCTGACCCAGAACTCTTATACGTTTCTTTTGAACAATTGACCCAGTTGGTAGAACTGAATGTAAAATTTGTGCACCTGGGCTGTCCAGTGACTAGTTAGGCCAGAGTGATGGACCACGGTGTCAGAACGTTTTCAGATTCATTACCGACAATTTCAGTTTCCAGTTTTTTTTTTTAGTTGCACCCTGTATGTGCTTGCTCATGAAACGCGTCAGCTTTTGTTACCTGTTAATAAATGCTGAGTTTTGCACATCTGTTTGTGGATTTTCTACCCAAGTTCTGCCACATTGTGATCAGGCTTTTCTTGGGCTTTTCTTAGGCAGAAGGAGGGCTAGATAATCATTTGCACCTCTTGTGGTGCAGAATGGTATACGTACATTAACCCAAGTTAACTCCTTTTGTGTTTTAGTAAGGAGGTAGTAACAAATAGATGCATTTGGATGGGTGGGGTAGTTAGAGATATTTATGTCCTTTATAGTATGGGGAAGAATCAAAGTAAAAGAGGTGCAATTTAGGAGATAAATGTCTGCACCATATGGGATAGATAAGAATTCCCTTATCTCGAATTAGGCTTTTAATCCGTGTATGACAGAGAGACCTCAGTGCGTTATTCTGCAATGCTCTTAAATTCTCCCTACAATTCAAGGATTTAAGGATTATGTCTGACCTTTACATACTCTTACCAAAACCTTTACATACACTTACCTAAACCTTTACATACACTTACCTAATCCTTTACTTACTCTTACCTAAACCTTTACATACACTTACCTAAACCTTTACATGCCTTACATAAACCTGTACATACACTTACCTAAACCTGTACATACACTTACCTAAACCTTTGCATACACTTACTTAATCCTTTACATACAGTTACTTACTTAAACCTTTACATAAGCTTTCCTAAACCTTAACATTCTCTTACCTAAACCTTTGCGTACTCTTTCCTAAACCTTTACATACACTTACCTAAACCTTTTGCTTACTCTTTCCTAAACCTTTACATACTTTTACCTAAACCTTTACATAAGCTTTCCTAAACCTTTACATATGCTTTCTTAAACCTTTACATACTCTTATGTATACCTTTATAAAAGATTACTTAAACCTTTACATGAGCTTACCTAAACCTTTACATACTCTTACCTAATCCTTTACATACACTTACCTAAACATTTACATATGGTTTCTGAAACATTTACAAACTCTTACCTAAACCTTTACAAAAACGTACCCAAACTTTTACATAAGCTTACATAAACCTTTATATATGCTTTCCTAAACTTTTACATATAGATAGAAAAAGTCAGAGATTCTCAATTAGGCTCAGGAGCTTCCAAGCATATGCAAAACCTCACTGGACTGTGTCCTCGCGTCCAGGGTACAATTTCTTTTAACTCACAAATACCATACACAGAGAAGAAATATTCTGAAGCATATCATACAGGTCCTGACAAAATGACAGTCCAGCCATGAAATGTCAGACAATTCTTCTCTGTATGTTGAAGTTGCTCTTAGGGTTAGTCACCCTAAGGGTAATGGGGGAATCTAGACGTGGACCCCTTGCTCACAAGTACCTAGAGGGATCAGTAGCACCTCACCGATAAGGCTGAAATGTATGGTTGGGGATAGATGTTTCCCTTGCTCAGTAAAGAATTGTCTGGCATTTTGTGTTTAGACTGTTATGATATAATTCAGAATATTTCTTCTCTGTGTATGGTATTTGTGAGCTAACAGAGATTAAACCTTGAGTGCGAGGACACAGTCCCAGTGACCTTTTGCTTACCCTTGCCAGCTCATGAGCCTAGTTGAGCATATCTAATGTCTTCTCTGTATATGCAAATAGCTCTATGGGTTAGTCACCCTAAGGGAAATGGGGGAATCCAGATGTAGACCCCTTGCTCAGAAGTGACTAGAGGGATCAGCTGCACCTCACAGCCAAGGCTCGACAAGGCTGAAATGTACATCTGTGTTAGCTGCTTCCCTTGTTCAGAGAAGAATTGTCTGGCATTTTGTGGCTGGACTGAAGTTTTGGAAGGACCTGTATGATATGCTTCAGAATATTTCTTCTCTGTGTATGGCACTGGTGAGCTAACAGAGATTGCAGGTCTGGGCCCGAAGATACAGTCCCAGTGAGCTTTTGCATGTCCTTGTAAGCTCATGAGCCTGGTTGATCATCTCTGACTTCTTCTCAAAACTTTTACATACTATTACCTAAACCTTTACTCTTACCTAAACCTTGACATCCCTTACCTAATTCTTTACGCACACCTAAACCTTTGTGCGTGCCTAAACCTTTTCATACACTTACCTAAACCTTTACATAATCTTACCTAAACCGTTACATACTATTACCTAAACCTTTACATACACTTACCTAAACCTTTATATACACTTATCTAATCCTTCACATACTCTTACCAAAACCTTTACATACACTTACCTAAACCGTTACATACTATTACCTAAACCTTTACATACACTTACCTAAACCTTTACATAATTTTACCTAATCCTTTACATAATTTTACCTAAACCTTTATATACACTTACCTAATCCTTCACATACTCTTACCAAAACCGTTACATACTATTACCTAAACCTTTACATAATCTTACCAAAACCGTTACATAATTTTACCTAAACCTTTATATACACTTACCTAATCCTTCACATACTCTTACCAAAACCTTTACATACACTTACCTAATCCTTTACATACGCTTACCTAAACCGTTACATACTATTACCTAAACCTTTACATACACTTACCTAAACCTTTACATAATTTTACCTAATCCTTTACATAATTTTACCTAAACCTTTATATACACTTACCTAATCCTTCACATACTCTTACCAAAACCGTTACATACTATTACCTAAACCTTTACATAATCTTACCAAAACCGTTACATAATTTTACCTAAACCTTTATATACACTTACCTAATCCTTCACATACTCTTACCAAAACCGTTACATACTATTACCTAAACCTTTACATAATCTTACCAAAACCGTTACATACTATTACCTAAACCTTTATATACACTTACCTAATCCTTCACATACTCTTACCAAAACCTTTACATGAGCTTCCCTAATCCTTTACATACACTTCCCTAAAACCTTATATACAGTTGCCTAAACCTTTACATACCTTACCTAATCCTTTATATTTTCTTACCTAAACCTTTACATACTCTTCCATAAACCTTTACATACACTTACCTAAACCTTTATATACACTTATCTAATCCTTCACATACTCTTACCAAAACCTTTACATACACTTACCTAAACCGTTACATACTATTACCTAAACCTTTACATACACTTACCTAAACCTTTACATAATTTTACCTAATCCTTTACATAATTTTACCTAAACCTTTATATACACTTACCTAATCCTTCACATACTCTTACCAAAACCGTTACATACTATTACCTAAACCTTTACATAATCTTACCAAAACCGTTACATAATTTTACCTAAACCTTTATATACACTTACCTAATCCTTCACATACTCTTACCAAAACCTTTACATACACTTACCTAATCCTTTACATACGCTTACCTAAACCGTTACATACTATTACCTAAACCTTTACATACACTTACCTAAACCTTTACATAATTTTACCTAATCCTTTACATAATTTTACCTAAACCTTTATATACACTTACCTAATCCTTTACATACTCTTACCAAAACCGTTACATACTATTACCTAAACCTTTACATAATCTTACCAAAACCGTTACATACTATTACCTAAACCTTTATATACACTTACCTAATCCTTCACATACTCTTACCAAAACCTTTACATGAGCTTCCCTAATCCTTTACATACACTTCCCTAAAACCTTATATACAGTTGCCTAAACCTTTACATACCTTACCTAATCCTTTATATTTTCTTACCTAAACCTTTACATACTCTTCCATAAACCTTTACATACTCTTACCTAAACCTTTACATACTCTTACCTAAACCTTTACATACTCTTACCTAAACCTTTACCTACACTTACCTAAACCTTTACATACTCTTACCTAAACCTTTATATACACTGACCTAATCCTTTACTACTCTTTCCTAAACCTTTACATAAGCTTACCTAAATATTTACATACTCTTACCTAAATCTCTTTTATCTAACAAATACCATACACAGAGAAGAAACATTCTGAAGCAGATCATACAGGTCCTGCTAAAATGACAGTCCAGTCACAAAATGCAAGACAATTCTTCTCTGTATATTGAAGTTGCTATTAGGGTTAGTCACCCTGAGGGTAATGGGGGAATCCAGACGTGGACCCCTTGGTCACAAGTGCCTAGAGGATTCAACAGCAACTCACTAATGAGACCCAACAAGGCTAAAATGTACGTCTGGGACTAGTTGCTTCCCTTGTTCAGAGAACAATTGTCTGGCATTTTGTGCCTGGATGATATGCTTCAGAATATTTCCTTTTTGTGTATAGCACTGGTGAGCTAAAACAGATTGCACCCTGGGCGCGAGGACACAGTCCCAGTGAGCTTCTTGCATGTATTTCTAGCTCATGAGCCTATTTGAGCATCTCTCACCTTTCTTTCTACATATGCAAATTGCTCTTGGGGTTGGTCACCCTAAGAGTAATGAGGGGAATCCAGACATGGGATCCCTTGCTCACAGTGACTAGAGGGATCAACTGCATGTCACCTCCAGGCTCAACAAGACAGAAATGTATGTCTGGGCTTAGATGCTTCCCTTGTTCAGAGAAGAATTGTCTGGCATTTCGTGGCTGGATTGTCATTTTGGCAGGACCTGTATGATATGCTTCAAAATATTTCCTCTCTGTGTATGGTATTTGTGAGCTAAAAGAGGTTGTACCCTGGGCGTGAGGACACAGTCCCAATGACCATCTGCTTACCCTTGCAAGCTCATGAGAATAGTTGAGCATCTCTGACTTCTTCTCTGTATATGTAAATTGCTCTTAGGGTTGGTCACTCTAAGGGTAATGGGAGAATCCAGATGTGGACCCCTTGCTCAGAAGTGCCTAGAGGGATCAGCTGCACCTCACTGCCAGGCTCAACAAGACAGAAATGTACGTCTGGGGTTAGATGCTTCCCTTGTTCAGAGAAGAATTGTCTGGCATTTTGTGGCTGGACTGTAGTTTTGACAGGACCTGTATGATATGCTTCAGAATATTTCTTCTCTGTGTATGGTATTTGTGAGCTAAAAAAGGTTGCACCCTGGGCTTGAAGACACAGTCCCAGTGAGCTTTTGCATGTCCTTGCAAGCTCACGAGTCTAGTTGATCATCTCTGACTTCTTCTCAAAACTTTTACATACTATTACCTAAACCTTTACATCCCTTACCTATTCCTTTACACACACACCTTTGTGCATGCCTAAACCTTTTCATACACTTACCTAAACCTTTACATACTATTACCTAAAACTTTCCATACTATTACCTAAACCTTCACATACTCTTACCTAATCCTTTACATACACTTCCCTAAAACCTTATATACACTTACCTAAACCTTTACATAATGTTACCTAAACCTTTACATACACTTACCTAAACCTTTACATACTCTTACCTAAACCTTTACATACTCTTACCTAAACCTTTACATACACTTACCTAAACCTTTTCATACACTTACCTAAACCTCTTCATACACTTACCTAAACCTTTTCATACACTTACCTAAACCTTTACATATACTTACCTAAACCTTTACATACCTTACCTAAACCTTTACATACCTTACCTAAACCTTTTCATACACTTACCTAAACCTTTACATACTCTTACCTAAACCTTTACTTACTCTTACCTAATCCTTTACATACACTTACCTAAACCTTTTCATACACTTACCTAAACCTTTACATACACTTACCTAAACCTTTACATACACTTACCTAAACCTTTACATATACTTACCTAAACCTTTACATACCTTACCTAAACCTTTACATACTCTTACCTAAACCTTTACATACCTTACCTAAACCTTTACATATACTTACCTAAACCTTTACATACCTTACCTAAACCTTTACATACCTTACCTAAACCTTTTCATACACTTACCTAAACCTTTACATACCTTACCTAAACCTTTACATACTCTTACCTAAACCTTTACATACCTTACCTAAACCTTTACATACTCTTACCTAAACCTTTACATACCTTACCTAAACCTTTACATACTCTTACCTAAACCTTTACATACCTTGCCTAAACATTTTAGGATCAGAGGGGTGTCCTGTTTATTGTACTGTGTACCTGATCCTCTCTGGTGCTTGAAGGTTACGATTACCATGTGTAGTGGACAGTTACAGTAATGTCCAGACATATCATGATTACTCACCTGTGAATAAGAAGGGGACACAGAAAGTGTATGAATGTTACAACAGACTGTTTGCTTTAAGAACAACTTGCCTGTGTTTTCATTCTGCAGGAGCAGACGAGGCCTCATTAGAAACGTTCCGCTCTGCACCTTGTGGCCGGGAACAGTGACTCAGCCCATTCACCGCGTGGGATCCAGGTGCGTTCAGTGGAGGGGAAACGAGAGGAAGACAGGTCTGGTCCTGCTGAACTGGAGAAATTAAATTCAACAGCTGCTGCAGAACCACTTGTGTAGATGAGCTGTCAATCATTCTTTCACTTCTTGATGTCACCCCTAATTATGTGGTACATCTTCTTATAGCACAGGAAGATGTTCTGCAGCAGCTGCAGAGCTTAAGCTACACATCACTGATAGTGACCCAAATCATTAATATGTAAAGCAATCTGAAGGAAAATCGCACCCTGTACATCTGCTAAGAAAACTGGATATTTTGAAGCATTTTTCTACTCAGTAAAACAAGGGCTCACGCTGCTGGGAGATTCTTAATTCAAACGTTATTACAGCTAAAACTTTGGTGGGGGGGTCAGTATTTCAAAGGCCTGTGCTTTTAGGGAGGCGCTATTGATGCAGAAGTCTGTGGGGTGCTCTTGTTACTGACAAAATTTGCACATAGGGAGCAATAGCAATATTATCCCTTTGAGTGCCAGAGGGGTACACAACATATTGCTTTGCAATGCGTTGCATACCTCTCTGGCACTGAAAGAGTTAATGTCAGGCGGTGGAAGAACTACACTCAAATCACTTGAAGTCTGAACCATAATAATTTTGGAATTAAATTATCTCCCAGCGGGGCGATTAGCCTTGTTATAGGAAAAGTCATATAAAATATAATTTTTTCATTTCAATACTTTGCCTTTTGCGGGCTTTGAAGCGATGTATTGGCAAGTCCTCTAGTCCTTAAACAGTTAAATAGACATGTTTATAGTTGGCAGTGCCAGCATACTAGCGTACATGGCACTCAGTGACAATCTCCCAGCGGCCAGCCATTCCAGCACCGAGGATGTTAATAGAGTAATTCATATAAATCATGGCTCCGGGTGTTCGCTGCCTCCCCATCTGTTCCCTGCCAGCTGGTGACAAGTTGTATAACAATGGTGAGGGGTTAAACTAATTACTTTCCTGTGCCAGTCTGCGGCTGGGTGAGTTGGCAGGAGGAGAGGGGGTGCTCAGGGCTCTTGTTTTAAGAGACTAATAACCACTTGTCATTCCTAATCCGCTGAGGGACGTGTCTGGGTATATCCGCGGCCACTTACCGGCCGTCACCATGGGCCCAGCGTCTGGGTATATCCGCGGCCACTTACAGCTGTCACCAAGGGCCCAGTGTCTGGGTATATTCACGGCCACCTACCGGCCGTCACTATGGGCCCAGTGTCTGGGTATATTTGCGGCCATGTACCGGCCTCCACCAAGGGCCCAGTATCTGGGTATATCCACGGCCACTTACCAGCCTTCACCAAGGACCCAGTGTCTGGGTATATCAGCGACACATACCAGCCACTACAAAGGGCCCAGTGTCTGGGTAAATCCACGTCCACATACCAGCCACTACAAAGGGCCCAATGTCTGGGTATATCCACGGCCACCTACCGGCCATCACCAAGGGTCCAGTGTCTGGGTATATCCGCGGCCACCTACCAGCCGTCACCAAGGGCCCAGTGTCTGGGTATATCCGCGGCCACCTACTGTCCGTCCCCATGGGCCCAGTGTCTGGGTATATCCATGGCCACCTACCGGCCTTCACCAAGGGCCCAGTGTCTGGGTATATCAGCGACACATACCAGCCGTTACAAAGGGCCCAGTGTCTGGGTATATCCACGGCCACTTACCGGCCTTCCCCAAGGGCCCAGTGTCTGGGTATATCCGAGACCACTTACCGGCTTTCACCAAGGGATGCAGAGCCATACACAGAAGTCTGGGTTAATTGGCTGCCTGTGCTGGACTCTTTTCTAATGTGTTATCGGGTGCCAATCTGTCAATTGCTGTAATGTGAGAGGCACACACATAAACATACACACACACAAACACAAACAGATGCACACACATATAAAATAATACACACACACCCACACACACAAAACATATTCTAACATAAACATGCCCTAACACATTCACACATAAACACATAAAACAAATGCACACATAAACATATGCACACACAGACACACACATATAAAAAAATACACACACACATATATATATATAAACAAACTGACACACACACATAAAACATACTCACATAAACACACACATACACACATAAAACAGATGCACACATAAACATACACACAGACACACACATATAAAAAATAAAAACACACACACACATACAAATACATAAAACATATACTTACATAAACACACGCATATACATACACAAATAATCAATCCCATACACACAAATACAAACACACAAACACACACAAATAAACACACACACACATGAACAATAACATACACACACATACAAATAGGCACATATACAGTTCCACACATAAACGCACACACACATAAATACAAACACACACACAAATAAACACACACACATAAATACAAACACACACTCATGTATAAAGACTTCTATGCCATACACACTAGAAGTTTCGGTAACATTGAATTTCAGATGAAATTCAGATGTTCCAGGATACTCTCTAGCATATCTAACATAGTAACATAGTAATGTAGGTTGAAAAAAGACTTGCGTCCATCTAGTTCAACCTTTTCCTATTCCTGTTTACCATCGTTGATCCAAAAGAAGGCAAAAAAAAAAAAACCTCAATTAGCAATTTAAAATTCTGCCTTGAATGGGGGGAAAAAAATTCCTTCTTGATTCCAAATGGCAGTCAGATTTCTCCTTGGATCAACAAGCCCTAACTAAATATTCATCCCAATACTAACGTACATAGCCCTCTATGTTATGATCTTTTAAATAAGTATCCAGGCCCCTTTTAAAGGCATCTAATGTTTTCGATAGCACCACCTCCTCAGGCAGTGAATTCCATAACTTTATTGTCCTTACTGTAAAGAAACCCTTCCGCTGTTATAGATTAAATTTCCTTTCCTCAAGTCTAAGCGGGTGGCCCCTTGTCCTGTGTACTGTTCTGTTAATGAACAGGTCTTTGGAGAGTCCTTTTGTATGGGCCCTGAACATATTTATATACTGTTATCATATCCCCTCTAAGACGCCGTTTCTCTAGTGTGTACAAGTTTAACTTTTCTAACCTTTCTTCATAACTAAAATGTTCCATTCCCCTTACTAGTTTTGTAGCCCTCCTCTGCACTTTCTCTAGTTCCATAATGTCCTTTTTCAGAAAGGGCGCCCAGAATTGAACAGCATATTCTAAGTGGGGTCTTACCATGGACCTGTAAAGAGGCATAATTATATATTCCTCCCTTGAGTCAATACCCCTTTTAATACATGCCAATATCTTATTGGCCTTTGCAGCTGCCACTTGGCACTGCATGCTACTGCTAAGTCTATTGTCTACCATTACTCCCAAATCCTTTTCATTTGTAGATTTCTCCAGAGAAACACCATTTAAACTATATGTTGCATTTTTATTATTATACCCAAAATGCATAACTTTACACTTGTCTGTATTGAATCTCATTTGCCACTTGCCTGCCCAGTTACTCAATGTGTCCAAATCCTCTTGTAATGAAGACACATCCAGTTCAGACTTTATTACCTTATTTAATTTTGTGTCATCGGCAAACACTGATACATGGCTCCCTATGCCCTCTGGGAGGTCATTAATAAACAAATTAAAAAGAAGATGACCCAGGACAGATCCCTGAGGTACTCCACTTATCACGTTTATCCAACTGGAGAACTTGCCATTTACTACCACTCATTGCATTCTATCTTTCATTATATCTAAGGTGGAGTTCCACCTGGTCCCAACATCTTGTTTGTGGTGGTGCTCTGGGACGTCTGTCTTTTTCTGTTCTTCCCTGAGGAGCTGGCTATCTTTGACGCTCCGATGGAAGTGGCCAGCAATTTGTCGGCACAACTCCACTTTACTATCAGATGCAGGTCATGTGCTGAGCAGCACACACCTATCCCGGAGAGCCTTTATCATGTTAACTGCACCATCAGTAACCACAAACCCCACTTGTGCCTGTGTGCCTGCCTGCTACCCTAACCACTGCACCACTATGTTACTATTTGAGAATGTAATCTGAGGTCTGCTGCTGATCCATTACCTCAGCATGGAGTAGGAAAGTGCGGTGCCCCTGCTTGGCTACTGCATCTGAACTTGTTGGTAATGATGTATCTTACAACACACTGGGCTGACACCAATGCACCGTCAATGACAGGAAGCCATGCTGGCCACTCGGAGCACTCCATAAGTCAGTGGTAAAGTGCACTGACTGGCCACCAGCCTTTCCTAGCAGGTACTTCAAAAGCACAACACATGACCGGTACAGTGAGGACACTATAGTTTTACTAAATTTGGTGTGGGATGGAATTTTATATCAGAGTGCGTCAGCTTCCATAAGTTGATGGAAGTGCTCCCCATCCACCAAATTAAAAGTAGCACCCCCAACAGCTATGAACTGTGCAGTGAGGCGTGTAATTTTCCTGGCCTGCTGTCTGCATATCCCCTTGGAACTAAACCCACCAGAATCTTAGAGTGTGGCCTGTACTGATTTTGGGATGGGCTGAGACTGTCTGCTCTTAGGACCAGATGTGACATGATCCCCCTGCACTTTTTCCTGCCTACTGGTGGTGAGTATGACACTGGTATATGCCGTAGTGCCAGTTTCTGTACTTATCAACATTGACTTGTGGTAGTTGTTCAGGTGCTGGTTAATTCCGGAGGTGCCACAAAATTTGCATTTTGTCTAGCTGGCCATCTCCAAGTGCCACAAAACGCTCCCATGCTTTGGAGCAACAGATGACTCTGCCACTTGAATTGGAAGGTGGTAGAGAACAAGAAACTGAGGTGATGCTTTCTTTCTTTCTTTTTTTTTTAAGTAAACTTTATTGATAAATCAATAAGATTACAAAGTAACAGAAAAGTACATGTGTGAAAAAAAAACCATAAGGAATATTACAAGCAAATGCTTAATAGTAATTGAATGAATCCATAATACATGGCTAACATACATAATAACAATTAAGAGAATAGAACCTAGGAATGAGAGATGGAGTATATCCCCCAAAAGTTCCCTGAGGGGGAGAGATCTGACAATAAAGGGGAAACATTCCTATTGGAATACTGAAGGGGCATATCTGAGGTAAGGGGAGCTTAAGAAGGGCGTACGTCCCTGATTACATAATCTGTCAGGTCGCAGTGAAGCTTACAATGTCGGTTACGTCGAGTGAACCACGTCATATGAGTTCATACAAGAGGTTGGATATACTGGGGGGAGATGGTCATACTAGAGGACATAAGGCAATTAGTCCTGAGGGGGAGGATTAAGGTGCTTGAGCAGACAGGAGAGCAGAGGTATAAATACTGTCCTAGCCAAAGGGTAGTAGAAAGAGGAGAGAAAGAAAGAGAGTTGGAGTATGGAGAGGGGCAGGTTCATGTGGGATTTGGGGTCTACAAAGCACATATCAAAAAGGAGTGGGTGACCACACCCAACATACAAGGCCAGGCGAGAAGGAACACAGTATTCATCCAAGAGTATGACATGGGGAGAGTTGACGTGGAGGGGGTCCGTGAAAACAGAGTGTGGCTTCATATGTGAGGTGATGTGATAGGTCTGGTGTTCTTCGTCAACCAATGTTTCCAAGTTTTATCAAAATTAGCAGCAGAGTTCATATGGTAAGAGTGGCATTTTCCTATGAACAGCATAGCATCCACCTTCTGAAGCCACATCTGCATTGTAGGGGTAGAGGTTTGTTTCCAAAGTAGAGGAATAATCGATCTGGCTTCATTAAGAAGAGCACATAATACACGTTTTGAGAGTGGAACTATGGGAGAATGTAGATGTAGGGTGTAGGAGAATAAGAAGAGTAGAGGGTATAATGGGAGAGAAAACCCCAGGGAGAAGTTTATCTCTTTTCTAATAGCCTCCCAAAATGGAGAGATCATTGTTCAAGGCCACCAAATATGGTAAAAGGAGCCTACTTCCCGTCTACATCTCCAGCATAACGTTGTAGTCTGGTGGACCTGGCTTATTGACAATTAGTGGTAAGAATCTGCATCCAAGTTTCTTTTTCTATGATAATACCTAAATCTTTTTCACATAGGGACGTAAAGTAAGGTTTGGGATAAGTAGATGCGGGTCTCAGTAAGTTATAAGAAAAAGATAATGGGCGTAAAGATGGCAGAGGGGATGCAATGGCTTTTTCAAAGACGGCGAGTTCCCTATTCAGAGTGTTACATTTGCAAAATGATAAGAGCCAATTCCTCACCTGAAAAAAGAATCACCAGAAAATTGTATGCGGATACAAGAGTTCTTGGATGTGCGTTTTCGATAGTGGCTCCGGAAGAGACCCCGGGGATTGTAAGGTGTCGATAATGCTGGATTTCCACACTTTAAAAGGGGATGATGGGAGGGTAATTAGAGAGTCTGGGCTACCCACCAAAGACTTGAGAGGTGAGGTGAACACAGATAGAGTTAGCTCATCATTGAGTTTATGCCATATTGGGAGCAGTTGACCATAAATAGGTTGGGACCAGTAATGGACGGGGATAGAATGTTTATCTACCTGTAGGAGTTGTAGCGGATCTATTATCCTTGATTCATCTAGCAGAGAGCCGGCCCATGCCGAATCCTTGTGTTTTGCCAAGTCTATGAATTTAGAGATAGCTGAGGCATGGTAATATTTTATTAGGTCAGGAAGACCAAGGCCGCCATAGCTCAAAAGTCTGGTTAAAATGTCCAGGCTTAGTCTGGGTCTCTTCCCTGCCCGTATCAAGAAGCTGATGTTGGATTGAATTTTGGTGATCATGGGAAGTGGAATATGGATAGGGATGGTGAAGTGACACTTTCTTGATTTTCACATACTGCAGCAACCTCACTATGCTTTTTTCTTTCTATGTACCATTACGGGGGTACTAGTAGACCTAAAGATGGCAGCAGGGATGTTGGGACTGGGATTGGAGGAGGATAGTGGAGTAACAGTGGTACTGCTGGCGTAGACACTAGCAGCTGCTACCTGGCTGGGAGGCTCAATTGGAACTGGAGAGGCAGGTGTTGAGTTTTCAATGGAAGACAAAATTGTAGCTGGAGAAACAGGAGGAGTACTATAGGATGGAGGGGAAAAATCAGTCTCAGGGAAATAATCAAGGTCAGTGGAAAAATCAAGCTCAGGGGACAAATCAAGCTTAGGAGGCCTTGATATCTCAAATTCTTCTTCTACCTCTTGCAGGTTTGGACAGGAAAAAAAA
Source organism: Rhinophrynus dorsalis (assembly GCA_037306005.1). Classification (NCBI taxonomy): domain Eukaryota; kingdom Metazoa; phylum Chordata; class Amphibia; order Anura; family Rhinophrynidae; genus Rhinophrynus; species Rhinophrynus dorsalis. Next base: position 184,621,594 of record CM074727.1, on the reverse strand, counting down.
TCAGCAGCAGCAGATTTTGGGGAGGCCTGCTGAATTCCCTCTTCTGTCTGGTGGCTACCGGGAAATGGTAAACTATCTCCCTCAATAACCATTTTTGGAGAAGATATGCTCTCAGTGACAGTGGACAGTGGTGGCAATAAAAATGTTATCCAAATACTGCAATAATTTCCATTTTGGCTGCTTACATGGACGTTCGCAATAAAAATCCTGCGTTGATACTGGCCGTAGTGTCCGACTAGTAGTGTTAAAAATTCTAGGTGTTCCCAGGTTTATAGAAGTGGCTGTAGCGGAGATGGTGACTAAACTGGCAGCGGCACTAGTCATTGTGCAGGTGGTTCTGGGGGATCATCACTAAACAGCTGATGAGACACAGGTGACAGCTGCTTCGTGGTCTCAGAGGAGGACCTGGACCTCTCTACAATACTAGTAGAGGTAGAGTGACCTGCAGTTCCCTTCTTATTTTTATTTTTTTTGTTTGGAGTGCTGCTGCTGAATCTGACTATGACATTGACTACTAGTACTACTGACAGTCTTCTTTAGCCGCCTGTTGCTGCTAGCTCTGCTTGAAATCAATGTCACTGTGGTGGTGTTGGGGGTTGCTGGGTCACTGCAGCTGGTACCAGGACGAGGAACATCAGGTTGTTCAGGACTCAAATCCATTACATAAAGGTAGGTAGTGTACTGTAATATTTTAAAATGTTAAAACCTGGCCACACGACAACTGTCAGACTGGTTGTGTCACACTAGAAATTATTCAAACAAATTCCTAATATTTTAAATATTTTACACAGGAACAAAGGTGACTTTCCCTTGCAATGTTAATAAGGTAGTAGGCCTGCCTGCACAACTGTGAAACTGGCTGATGTGTCCCTCCGAAAACTATTCAAATTCCTAATATTTTTAATATTTTACACAGGAACAAAGGTGACTTTCCCTTGCGATGGTAATAAGGTACTAGGCCTGTCTACACAACTGTGAAACTGGCTGATGTGTCACTCCGAAAACTATTCAAACAAATTCCTAATATTTTTAATATTTTACACAGGAACAAAGGTGACTTTCCATTGTGATGGTAATCAGGTACCAGGCCTGCCTACACAACTGTGAAACTTGCTGATGTGTCACTCCGAAAACTATTCAAACTCCTAATATTTTTAATATTTTACACAGGAACAAAGGTGACTCTCCCTTGCAGTGGCAATAATGCCGGATGCCTGCCTACACAACAACTGTCAGATTGGCTGTGTCATTTAAAAAAAAACAGCTCCTGACAGTGGCAATAAGGCACTAGACTGGCACTAGACTTGCTAATAAGGCACTAGACTGGCAATAAGGCACTAACCTGGCACTACACTGGCTAATAAGGCATTAGACTGGCACTAGACTAGCTATAAGTCACTAGACTGGCACTAGACTGACTAGTAAAATCGTTTTTCTGGACACTCTCTCTCCTTCTTCTCTCCCTGATCTCCAACAACAGACTAACAGGAAATGCAGGCTGTCTGGGTGTCTGTGATGTCATTAGTCCAATCCCCAACCAACCCACATCATGAAACAAAGAAGCTAATTGGACCAGAGAGGGTGGGAAAGTAGCGCGGACGTGGGGAGAATGCCATCCGAATGTCCGAATTTTGCCTCAAATTTCGGAGCAGTCCTGTTTGGATTCTGGTCTCTAAAATGAACATCCCCTTGCCTTTCGACTGGCCTGAATTACGCAGAATTTGGACAAACCGATTCACACAAGTCTAATACACACAAGACTTCCAGCACAACAATGGAAAATACATTGATATGTATGATTAATTACACCTTTGTGTTCAAAAAAGGAGCGAACAAGAAAAGAGATCTTGCTGGACAGAGTGATCACAAGCAGTGGTGAAATGGTAAACACTATGCAGGCGAGAGAACATTTAGCCACCAGTGACCACAGTACGGTCTCCTTTGAAATTTGTTATGATAAACCCTGTTAATTAGGGTGCAACTAAAACATTCAACCTTAAATAGACTTATTTTGCAATGCTAAAAGCAGTGTTAGATTTAATTCAATGGGATGTGATTTTCATTGACAAAATGCAGAGGAAAGATGCAATTCATACAAAGGAACCAGTAACTAAAGGGTGTCTAAAAAGTAAATCTCCACAATGTGCACAGAGCTTTACTGTAACAGCTACAAGTGATTGTAAGGGTCCATAGGCCGTTACTGATCAGAGACTGTTCGAACTTCCCTGGTTAAGGACCAACTTGGCCACCGGGTACCCTGTGGAATTTAAGTTTCATCGACTTTCAGTCGACCAACAAACTCACTTGGCCACTGGGCACACTGTGGAGGGGTTATTGTATGCTGGGGGATTTACACTTCCGACTGATAGTTGACAGTGGACGGTATTTTCGACGCTAAGTCGTAGACTTTGGGGGCGCCCGCCTTTCGTTGAACCTGAGTCGTACGACTCTCAATTCATCGAATGGCCTTGGTAAGCAGGCATGGGATTGGCTGGTGACTCGAATGATGTCAGAAATGGTCACTTGAGGGATACAACTGTGTTGAAACCCAAGAACTCGACACCCATTGGTCGTGCTAATGGACCATTCGGGTTGCGGTGGACTGTTGTCGCTCCAACTCCCATTTGACGGATTTGGGGCCGTCTATGCTAAACTAATTCAGTCACTGATGTCTTTGTTCTAAATGTTTACTGTGCTATTGTTTTACTGTTCGTGAGTGTGTATAAAAGAGCTTGAGGTGGTTCAATAAAGTGTGTTACTGCTTGGAATTCTGAATAGTGCGTCTCGTTATTTGGGTGGTTTAAAGAGTCCTCTCTGACTCCCATCTCAAGGAGGCACACTGGGAGCTGAATTCACTATCTTTTGCAGCGGGCACCAGAAACAGGAGTGGCGGCTTCGACTACTGGCTTAGTCGACTACGCAGGAAGTGCTGGATTCAACCTTCGACGGGATTTGGCGACCCAGATCAACTCTTCGACTCCGTTTCGACTCAAGGAGAGACGTCTCGAATCTGCTCGTTTTCAACAGTTCCGCTTTCGACATTTGACTTGCGCCCTCTGGAAGCGTCGACTTGCACTTCATTTCCCTGTTCACCGGTACGCACCACGCTGACTGGCTGAGATCGACAGAGGGGTGAGCGGCACGATGGAGTAGGACAACCCGGCGTCCTTTAACCTCTGTTACAGTGACCACACACATATAGATCTCATCTCTCACAAGTTGATCATATGATCTTAAGTACATTAGTAATTCACAGTAAATAACAAACTGTACTATAAGTATTGTCTCAAAAGTGGCTGGAATGCCGAAATACAACATCAAAAAAATTATAATACACATAAATATATTAAAAATAAAAATGTACATATATCGTGATGGCTTATCCTCCAACATCAGACAATATCTCTCCTGGCCAGGACCACAACAGTTTATTATTTAGTGTAACTTATTAATGTATTAATATCTTATAATCAACTTGTGAGAGGTGAGATCTATATGGGTAAACACCTGGAGCTGTTACAGGAGAGCTTTGTGCACATTGAGACGATTTACCTTTTAGACACTCTTTCGTTACTGGTTCCTCCTTTGGATGTTTTATAGGAGGGAATGAGGGGGTGTTTGAGAGTCCGTTGTTGCCGGGATGTCTTCTCTGCCCTCATGATTACAATATATCTCTCTATACATACGATATGTATCTTGTGTATATTGTAAGATTTTAGGTTGTTTGCATTGTATATCTTTTTAATAACACATTTTTAATACATTATCTTTTTTTTTTTGGTGATTAGATATGCTATACACTTCCTAGATTTCTTTTATATAGGTTTTCCGATCTGTGGCGAGAGATCAGCGCTGGACCCGTATTGTCGATTAGTCGGTTTGGTCATGGAGAGGTTGGATCCTTTTGGGTCTTAAAGGGATAGTAATACTTCGTTTTAACTTTATTTTATTTTGTAGGCATTAAAAAACATGAAGAATGATATGTCTTATCTCTCAAACCTTTATGGTTTATGAGTAGTGTTGAGCGAGCGTGCTCGGCCGATGCTCGGATCGGCTCGAGCATCGCTCTGCTCGGCACATGGCGGTACTCGTACGAGTACCGCCATGTGCTCGCCCGACATGTTCGGGTGAAGAGGATCTGTGCCGGAAGAGGCACAGATCCGAAGACGCTCCGCTGGACCACCAGGGAATGGAGGTACGGGGGCATTGCGGAGATGAAGGGGGCATTGCGGAGATGAAGGGGGACATTGTGGAAGAGGGGCATAGACTCTATGCCCCTCTTCCACAATGTCCCCCTTCATCTCCGCTATGCCCCTCTTCCACAATGTCCCCCTTCATCTCCGCTATGCCCCTCTTCCACAATGTCCCCCTTCATCTCCTATGCCATAGCGGAGATGAAGGGGGACATTGTGGAAGAGGGGCATAGCGGAGATGAAGGGGGACATTGTGGAAGAGGGGCATAGAGTCTATGCCCCTCTTCCACAATGTCCCCCTTCATCTCCGCTATGCCCCTCTTCCACAATGTCCCCCTTCATCTCCGCTATGGCATAGGAGATGAAGGGGGACATTGTGGAAGAGGGGCATAGCGGAGATGAAGGGGGACATTGACCAGGCACCCTCCGCTCATCAGAGCAGGGGGTGCCTGGTTTAATGCTCGAGTGCTCCCATTCATTTGAATGGGGCTCGGGTGCTCGGCCGAGCACTCGAGCATCAGGGGGTGCTCGGTCAGAGCACCCGAGCACCCGAGCATCCGGGTGCTCGCTCATCCCTATTTATGAGATATTCACAAGCAAAGTTCCCCTCCCGCCCCTTTTACCTAGTGTAAGCCATCTCTTCTCAGATGTGGAATCCAGTCCATAGACCAGACAGATAACAGAAGGGGACAATCTTCTTCCTATGAGAACAATGAAAGCCCTGCCCCCCTTGACAAGCTTTTCAGCTTTTTCCCTTATCTTAATTGAAGATTGTCCCTCTCTGCAGTCTACCTGGGCACCTCCCTTCTGATCTGGTTGAACAGGGGGGGGATACTTTGTTTGTGAATATCTCTTAAACCATAAAGGTTTGAGAGATAAGACTTATATCATTCTTCATGTTTTTTCAATGCCTACAAAATAAAATAAAGTTAAAACGAAGTATTACTATCCCTTTAAAGCTGCAAGATCACGCCATCAGTCAGATCCTGGTAGTGCAGGAAGAGCGTATAACACTATTTGAGTGTTGTACAGAGAATTATAAGCGCAAGACCTCTGTGCATCCACTTAGTGTTGTTTTATACAATGTAACAAATACATCGACACATGTATGAGCTGACACTGGGTAGGGCGCGTTGAACTGTAACTGGGGGGTGGGATGACGAGACTTGTAGTTTGGCAGCAGCTGTAGGACCTCACCTTCCCCATCACTGCTCTCTACTGCGCACGTGCACTAATATCACTAATATATGGGTGTATGTTATCTTGTTTGTTTTTTCACTTAAAAGCTCATATCTCCCGCTCTACCAATTTTATGTATTTGCTTTAAAACCAACCTGCAGTATCGTCAGGGTCCCTCCCCGTGCCGGTTCTGGTGAGAATCCATACGCTAGTTTGGGCTGTAAGTTTAGAATTTAGTACTCAAAAACTACACAATTTTTAATAAACTTGCAGGGTTTGAAGGAAATGCCAAATTTTCAATGCTAATTTTGCTGCTACAGTCAATTGTTGTGGATAAAATAAGAATGTCAAATAGCACAGAACATTAATTCAGACTTAATTATAGAGCTTCCTTAACTAAATCTCATCTGTGACTTTTCTTCCATTCACTCTGTTTATCCAAATCATTTTCCAGATGAAGTTCAGTACATCCAGCTCTGTACGTATTTCCTTACACAGCTTAGTGTCATCAGCAAAGACTGGGGCACTACTTTCAATTCCCACTTCTAGTCATTAATAAGTAAATGAAAAAGCACTGGACCCAGGACTGAACCCTGTGGCACCTCACTTATAACTTTCAGCAACTTGAAAAGGTTCCATATACAACAACTATTTAACCAGTTCTCCATTAGCCTTACAACAGTAGTGTACTACAATAAAAAAGTGTGGATAAAATAAGGGTCACAATCATCAAAACAATATGAAATAGGGCCCTGAGCCAAGGAGCTTACAGTCTAAATGGGCAATAGGAGATAGAAGCAGGGTATGAGGATGTCCAGTGCAGTGAGTTACAGTGCTGATTTAATCAATAAGCATTGCATGCTCCAGAATATAGGATCTCAGGCTAGATTTAAAGAGGGTAGTTCTAGATGTAGGGTGAGAGGTATGGCATTCCAGAGGTAAGGAGCAGAAAGTGGAAAAGGTTTGAGATGGGAAAGGGAAGAGGGAGCTGATGGTGTAACAAGAAGGGCATTGTGTGCTGTACAAAGAAGGACAGGGACTTTAGTGGAGATGAGGGAAGAGGTGTAAGGGTGGCAGCAGGGTGGAGACCATTAAAGGGAAGAAGAAGGACTTTGTAAGTGATACTGTGCTGAATAGGGAGTCATGTCAGATGTCTAAGAATGATGTGAGCAGGTAAGGTTTTTGGTGAGTACAGCTGAGCGTAGAACAGATTGCAGAGGGGAAACATGGAAAGCCAGGAGTCCAGTTACTAGTATATTGCAATAGTCTAAATGGGATAGAATGAGGACATGCACATGAGATTTAGGAGTTTTTTGGACAGGGACAGGTTGCAGAGGAAGAAGAGACAGGTTCTAGCCAAGGAGTTATGTGAGTGGAGAAGGAAAGGTAAGAATCAAATATGGCCCCTGGGCAGCTTGCTGAGAGGACTGAATGAATCCATGCACTGAAATCCCCTCCAAAACCAGGGTCTTTTAATTTATGCAGTAACCTGCTGTGAGGCACAGCATCACAGGATTTTGCAACATCCATTTATCCTTTCATAGTATGTAGGTACATTAGTCTGACATGATCCATTCTTAATAAAACATGCTACTAATAATAGCATATAGTCCTGAACAGTATATGTTAGTAATCCTTTTACTATCTCACCCACTTCTGAAGTCAAACTCACAGGTCTATAATTCCCTGTTTTAGATCTTACCTGCTTTTTGAATAATGGTACTGATTTGCTTTCCTCTAATCGCAGGGCACTATGTCTGCTGAGAATGTATCAATACATATTGATTCAGTGGCTTTGCTACTTTGAGCCAATCTTCTTATGTATCTGTAGGTATATGCATAAGGTTCATGTGCTATACTCCCCACAACTTTTTCCAGTCTCTTGTGGACTTAGTCCTCAGTAAGCCATTTACATGATGAGGAAATGTCTGTGATTCTCTCTGTTTGCACGCAGTCTGTCATATCTGCTTCCTTTCTATATACAGAAGAAGAAAATATATTTAATGTGTCAGCCTCACTAAATAATTCACCTGTATTAGTCTTAAGGGGCCCAATATCAACCTTTATCTTCTTTCCATGTATATACTTAGAGATATATTGCTGATTTGTCTTGCTCTCTTTGCAATATGTGATGCTGACCCTCCTCACTTAAATAATCTACACGCTTGCCTCTTACTCTTCATTTCCCTGCAAAATCTTTGTTAAGCCACATTAGTCTTAATGTGCTCCTCTTGTTTTTATACCTCATCTTTTTTGCTTTTATATCTTTGAATATTACATCCAATTGGATGTCCATTAATACTGTATTTAAAATGGTTGAATTTACCTTTTTTAAAGTTTAATGTTTTGGTTAAACCCATATTATTAAGTTTCTCATAGCAGCATACCAAATTATGGTAACTACTACACAAATCTTCCCTTACCTATATGGTGTGCAGTTTCAGACTAGTTTGAGATCATTATGTGTAGCAAGGCCTCATTTCTAGTTGGCTTTTCTAGACATTGGGATATAAAGCTGTCATTAATCATACATTATTCCCTTTTGTTGTGCTGAAAGTCTAATTTCTCCAATTTCAAAGCAGTTGAAACCTCTAATTATATTTCCTGACTGAGAAGAATTTTCCATTTGCAGTAACAGTTGGGCTTCTTTACCCTCCCCAATATTAGGTGGCTTGTAGAAAACTCCCATTAACATCTTGTTATTATGTATGCCTCCCAGTGTGAATGTCAACCCAGAAAGCCTCTACATTTTCACTAGACCCTTCATTTATATCTTCCCTTATATAGGTTTTAAGGAATGATTTACATACTGGAATACCTCCACCTATTAACCCTATCCCTCCTAGTAAGTGACCATCTCTCTGAATTGACTGTCCTGTCATGTATATCATCCAATCAGCTTTCAGGATTACCAAGAATATCATACTGCTCATTCCCTGCAATCAGTTCCAGTTAACCCCTCTTACCAGCCAGCCTGGGAGCATTAGAAAGCATACATTTTATGTTCCTGCCATTCTTAAGATGGACATTCTATGAAATATGATTTGTTTTTAGTCAGGCTGTAACACGGGAAGCTCTCTATTAGCTTAACTAGCTTTTCCGCCCCTGTTCACCCAATGCCTATTCTGTAATTCCATTCCCTCTTCTACGCTGTCTTCCCTATCATCTGTTGTTTCTCTCTCCGCCTGTACTAATTTAAAGTCCTCTACGACCATCTAACCATCCTATCCCCTGGTACAGCTGCCTCCCTTCCACTAAGGTTCAACTTCTACTATAGAAAATGTCTCCCAGTGATCTATACATCTAAATAAAACAAAATCCTCCTACTTTTACCAAGTCTTTAGCCACACATTTAACTCCCTTATCTGTTGCCTTCCTAGTGTAACAAATGGCACTGTTAATATATCAAAAATGCCACCTTAGAAGTCCTTAAGTTTGTGACCTATACCCCTAAAATCCTGCATAATGGACTCCTAGGCACACTCTGGGGAACACATTACCCAAGAAGCTGAGCAAAAAACAAGTAGCAACAAATATGGTATGTGTTTGCCATCTGAGTAAATCAATGGTAATACCACTGTAGATGCCTTATTCAAATGTTATTACAGATGGACTCCTACCTCTGTTAATTATAATGATATACCTGACTGCTGTATGATGGACTCCTACCTAGGTAAGTGCTTCTGTTACACACAGTAATTACACAGATACACCTGACTGCTGTGTTATGGACTCCTACCTAGGTAAGTGCTTCTGTTACACACAGTAATTATATAGATACACCTGACTGCTGTATGATGGACTCCTACCTAGGTAAGTGCTTCTGTTACACGCAGTAATTATACAGATACACCTGACTGCTGTGTTATGGACTCCTACCTAGGTAAGTGCTTCTGTTACACACAGTAATTATATAGATACACCTGACTGCTGTATGATGGACTCCTACCTAGGTAAGTGCTTCTGTTACACGCAGTAATTATATAGATACACCTGACTGCTGTGTGATGGACTCCTACCTAGGTAAGTGCTTCTGTTACACACAGTAATTATATAGATACACCTGACTGCTGTATGATGGACTTCTACCTAGGTAAGTGCTTCTGTTACACACAGTAATTATATAGATACGCCTGACTGCTGTGTGATGGACTTATACCTAGGTAAGTCCTTCTGTTACACACAGTAATTATATAGATATACACCTGACTGCTGTGTGATGGACTCCTACCTAGGTAAGTCCTTCTCTTACTACACAGTAATTATACAGATACGCCTGACTGTCGTGTGATGGACTCCTACCTAGGTAAGTGCTTCTGTTACACACAGTAATTATATAGATACACCTGACTGCTGTGTGATGGACTCCTACCTAGGTAACTGCTTCTGTTACACACAGTAATTATATAGATACACCTGACTGCTGTGTGATGGACTCCTACCTAGGTAAGTGCTTCTGTTACACACAGTAATTATATAGATACACCTGACTGCTGTGTGATGGACTCCTACCTAGGTAAGTGCTTCTGTTACACACAGTAATGATATAGATACAACTGACTGCTGTATGATGGACTCCTACCTAGGTAAGTGCTTCTGTTACACACAGTAATTATATAGATACACCTGACTGCTGTATGATTGACTCCTCCTAGGTAAGTCCTTCTGTTATACACAGTAATTATACAGATACACCTGACTGCTGTGTGATGGACTCCTACCTAGGTAAGTGCTTCTGTTACACACAGTAATTATATAGATTCACCTGACAGCTGTGTGATGGACTCCTACCTAGGTAAGTGCTTCTGTTACACACGGTAATTATATAGATACACATGAATGTCCGTGTGATGGACTCCTATCTAGGTAAGTATTCTGGTACACACAGTAATTCTATAGATATACCTGACTGCCATATGATGGACTCCTACCTAGGTAAGTCCTTCTGATACACACGTCAATTCTATAGATATACCTGACTTCTGTATGATGGACACCTGCCTAAGTAAGTGCTTCTGTTACACACAGTAATTATACAGATACACCTGACTGCTGTGTGACGGACTCCTACCTAGGTAAGTGCTTCTGTTACACACAGTAATTATACAGATACACCTGGCTGCTGTGTGACGGACTCCTACCTAGGTAAGTGCTTCTGTTACACACAGTAATTATATAGATACACCTGACTGCTGTGTGACGGACTCCTACCTAGGTAAGTGCTTCTGTTACACACAGTAATTATACAGATACACCTGACTGCTGTGTGACGGACTCCTACCTAGGTAAGTGCTTCTGTTACACACAGTAATTATACAGATACACCTGACTGCTGTGTGACGGACTCCTACCTAGGTAAGTGCTTCTGTCACACACAGTAATTATACAGATACACCTGACTGCTGTGTGATGGACTCCTACCTAGGTAAGTGCTTCTGTCACACACAGTAATTATACAGATACACCTGACTGCTGTGTGACGGACTCCTACCTAGGTAAGTGCTTCTGTCACTCACAGTAATTATACAGATACACCTGACTGCTGTGTGATGGACTCCTACCTAGGTAAGTGCTTCTGTTACACACAGTAATTATATAGATACACCTGACTGATGTATGATGGACTCCTACCTAGGTAAGTGCTTCTGTTACACACAGTAAGTATATGTATATATACACCTGACTGATGTATGATGGACTCCTACTTATATATATACACCTGACTGCTGTATGATGGACTCCTACCTAGGTAAGTGCTTCTGTTACACACAGTAATTATATATATACACCTGACTGCTGTATGATGGACTCCTACCTAGGTAAGTGCTTCTGTTACACACAGTAATTATATAGATACACCTGACTGCTGTATGATGAACTCCTACCTAGGTAAGTACTTCTGTTACAAACAGTAATTATATAGATACACTCGATCTGCTTGGAGATATTGGGAGGTGTGGTTGGGGATAATTGGAATTGAAGTTGGGGATATTGGGAGGTGTGGTTGGAGATAATTCTAGTTGAAGTTGGGGGTATTGGGAGGTGTGGTTGGGGATAATTCTAGTTGAAGTTGGGGATATTGGGAGGTGTGGTTGGGGATAATTGGAATTGAAGTTTGAGATATTGGGAGGTGTGGTTGGAGAAAATTCTAGTTGAAGTTGGAGGTATTGGGAGGTGTGGTTGGGGATAATTCTAGTTTAAGTTGGAGATATTGGGAGGTGTGGTTGGGGATAATTCTAGTTGAAGTTGGGGATATTGGGAGGTGTGGTTGGGGATAATTGGAATTGAAGTTTGAGATATTGGGAGGTGTGGTTGGAGAAAATTCTAGTTGAAGTTGGGGGTATTGGGAGGTTTGGTTGGGGATAATTCTAGTTTAAGTTGGAGATATTGGGAGGTGTGGTTGGGGATAATTCTAGTTGAAGTTGGGGATATTGGGAGGTGTGGTTGGGGATAATTCTAGTTGAAGTTGGGGATATTAGGAGGTTTGGTTGGGGATAATTCTAGTTGAAGTTGGGGATATTAGGAGGTTTGGTTGGGGATAATTCTAGTTGAAGTTGGGGATATTGGGAGGTGTGGTTGGGGATAATTCTAGTTGAAGTTGGAGATATTGGGAGGTTTGGTTGGGGATAATTCTAGTTGAAGTTGGAGATATTGGGAGGTGTGGTTGGGGATAATTCTAGTTGAAGTTGGGGGTATTGGGAGGTGTGGTAGGAGATAATTCTAGTTGAAGTTGGGGATATTAGGAGGTTTGGTTGGGGATAATTCTAGTTGAAGTTGGGGATATTAGGAGGTGTGGTAGGAGATAATTCTAGTTGAAGTTGGGGATATTAGGAGGTTTGGTTGGGGATAATTCTAGTTGAAGTTGGGGATATTGGGAGGTGTTGTTGGGGATAATTGCAGTTTAAGTTGGGGATATTGGGAGGTGTTGTTGGGGATAATTGCAGTTGAAGTTGGGGATATTGGGAGGTGTGGTAGGAGATAATTCTAGTTGAAGTTGGGGATATTGGGAGGTGTGGTTGGAGATAATTCTAGTTGAAGTTGGAGATATTGGGAGGTTTGGTTGTGGATAATTCTAGTTGAAGTTGGGGTATTGGGAGGTGTGGTAGGAGATAATTCTAGTTGAAGTTGGGGATATTAGGAGGTTTGGTTGGGGATAATTCTAGTTGAAGTTGGGGATATTAGGAGGTTTGGTTGGGGATAATTCTAGTTGAAGTTGGAGATATTGGGAGGTGTGGTTGGGGATAATTCTAGCTGAAGTTGGGGATATTGGGAGGTGTGGTTGGGGATAATTCTAGCTGAAGTTGGAGATATTGGGAGGTGTGGTTGGGGATAATTCTAGTTGAAGTTGGAGATATTGGGAGGTGTGGTTGGGGATAATTCTAGTTGAAGTTGGGGGTATTGGGAGGTTTGGTTGATGATAATTCTAGTTGAAGTTGGGGATATTGGGAGGTGTGGTTGTGGATAATTCTAGTTGAAGTTGGAGATATTGGGAGGTTTGGTTGGGGATAATTCTAGTTGAAGTTGGAGATATTGGAGGTTTGGTTGGAGATAATTCTAGTTGAAGTTGGAGATATTGGGAGGTTTGGTTGGGGATAATTCTAGTTGAAGTTGGGGATATTGGGAGGTGTGGTTGGGGATAATTCTAGTTGAAGTTGGGGATATTGGGGGGTGTGGTTGGGGATAATTGGAATTGAAATTGGGGATATTGGGGAGGTGTGGTTGGGGATAATTGGAATTGAAGTTGGGGATATTGGGAGGTGTGGTTGATGATAATTGGAGGTGAAGTTGGGAATATTGGGAGGTGTGGTTGGGGATAATTCTAGCTGAAGTTGGAGATATTGGGAGGTGTGGTTGGGGATAATTCTAGTTGAAGTTGGGGATATTGGGAGGTGTGGTTGTGGATAATTCTAGTTGAAGTTGGAGATATTGGGAGGTTTGGTTGGGGATAATTCTAGTTGAAGTTGGAGATATTGGAGGTTTGGTTGGAGATAATTCTAGTTGAAGTTGGAGATATTGGGAGGTTTGGTTGGGGATAATTCTAGTTGAAGTTGGGGATATTGGGAGGTGTGGTTGGGGATAATTCTAGTTGAAGTTGGGGATATTGGGGGGTGTGGTTGGGGATAATTGGAATTGAAATTGGGGATATTGGGGAGGTGTGGTTGGGGATAATTGGAATTGAAGTTGGGGATATTGGGAGGTGTGGTTGATGATAATTGGAGGTGAAGTTGGGAATATTGGGAGGTGTGGTTGGGGATAATTCTAGTTGAAGTTGGGGATATTGGGAGGTGTTGTTGGGGATTATTCTAGTTGAAGTTGGGGATATTGGGAGGTGCTGTTGGTTATAATTCTAGTTGAAGTTGGGGATATTGGGAGGCGTAATCTTCAGCTGTTGAATAGCCTCGTTTACCTTGACCTGAGTTATTACAGTGAATAACAAGTGACCTTTGGGTCTCTTGCACTGTGAGCTCTCCTTGGTGCTGAATCTACTGTATCAGCTTCTACACAGCAACACTTATATTTGTGGTGAATAAAAAGCCTCATTATGTTGCGCAAAGCCGCATACAGATGTGTCGGCTGTTAGATAGGACCTTGTTAGCTGTAGGAAAGTCTATTAAAGGGATTGAACATATGTCAACAACTCCTTGGAGTCCTGATTTGCACTGTATAATAAATGTTCATTCTGAGACAAATCCTTTTGATCTTGGGTTTTGTTTCAACCTCAAGGTCAGGGTCAGTTAGTCCTTTATCTGAAGGTCAATGCAGCATCTCCTAGGACTGCAGAGGTTTAATCCCTTGAAGACCAGTGGGGTGTGAAACGCATTTCTTTGTAATTTGTAGATGAACAACCCTCTGCTCCTTATGAGGCAGTCATGGATTTCCTATTAAACTAAACCCATCCCCCCTAAGTCCTTTTGTTTGTTTTACAGAAAAGTAAAATCTGTCTATATCTTGTACTAGCCACTTTTCAGTAAAATAAATGTTGTTTGAAATGAACATTTATGTGTTGGTGGCACTGTCTGGCAATTTATGCAAATTATATATGCAGTATGCTAATTAGCTGTCTTTCAGTCCAAATGTGTACCTTGCTGCGTGATTAGAAATGTCCCCGGTGTGTGGGCTCTGCCTGGATTCCTTCATAGTACAATGTGTGTTAATATTGACAATGCACAACATCTAATTAGCATAAAGTGCCAGACTGTGTGCCATCAGCAAATAAAGTTTTATTTCTCAATAGCTATTTATATTACAAACAATTGGCCAGTACAACATTTAGGGTTTTTTTTAGAATTATGTAAACGTATCTTAGGGAGACAGATCCACTTGAAGCAGGGTAGTAGTCACCCTAGGGCAGGGATAGTTAACTTTTGGCTGATCATCTGTTGGGAAATACAGTTCCTGTTGGCTAGGTGGGGACGTTGGGACTTGTCGTCATAGAAACCATAGAAATTGGCAGCAGATAAGAACCATTCGTCCCATCTAGTCTGTCCATTTTTCCCGTAAAAACCTCAAACCTTATTTGGTCCTTGGTCTTTTCTTATGTTCAGGACAGCCTTATGCCTATCACATGCATCTTACATCCCCTCACTTTATTAACCTCTACCACTTCTGCTGGCAGACTGTTCCACTTACCTACCATATCTGCTGGCAGGTGTTCCACTTATCTACCACTTCCACTGGCAGGCTACTCCACTTATCTACCACTTCTGCTGGTAGACTATTCCACTTATCCACAACTCTCTCAGTGAAGTAAAACTTCCTTACACTACGTCTAAACCTGTGTCCCTCTATTTTTAGACCATGGCCTCTTGTCCTAACATTTTTACTCCTGTGAAATGTACTTCCCTCCTGCACTTTGCTGAATCCCTTCATGTATTTGGATGTGTCTATCATATCCCCTCTCTCTCTTCTCTCCTCCAAGCTATACATGTTCAGATCCTTTAGTCTGTCCTGATATTTCTTTTCCTGTAAACCAGTCACCATTTTAGTAGCCCATTTCTGAATTTTCTCTAGAGTATCTATATCCTTCTGTAGATGGGGTCTCCAGTACTGTACACAATACTCTAGGTGAGGTCGAACTAGAGATCTGTAGAGTGACATGACCACTTCCCTTTTTCTGCTTCTAATGCCCCTAGCTATACAACCCAGTGCCCTGCTTGCATTTCCCACTGCTTTATTAAATTGCCTGCCTACTTTTAAAGCGATAGTAATGTTTCGTAATAAAAGCAGCTCTAATTAATCTTCACAGTATTTGGGCCTTGGAGAGTGTTCAATTCTGTCAGAGTTGTAGTTCAAGAGTAATTGAATGATAAAGTATCCCCCTCCCACCCGTTTTTACTGATGTAACACTGCTCACCTCAGAGCTGCAGGGAGTGTCCAAGTAGATTGCAGAGAGGGACAATCTTCTATTAAGATAAGGGAAAAACCTGAAAAACTTGTCAAGGGGGGCAGGGTTTTCATTGTTCTCAAAGTAAGAAGATTGTCCCTTGCTGTGAGCAGTCGATTAAACATCTGAGGGGAGGTGACTTACACTAGGTAAAAGGGGGGGGAGGGGATACTTTATCATTCAATTACTCTTGTACTACAACTCTGACAGTACTGAAATAACACTCTCCATGGCCCAAATACTATGATGATTAATTGGAGCTGCTGTTTTTGTGAAACATTACTATCCCTTTAAGTCATTACAAATAATGACTCCCAAATCCCTTTCCTCTGTTATCTCTGACAGCACAGTACCATTAATACTATATTCTGCCTTTTGATTTTTACATCCCAAGTGCACTATTTTACATTTATCAACATTTTACTGCAGCTGCCACGCTCTTGTCCATTCTTGTAATTTACCTAAATCATTTGTCATTTGGCGTATTTCCCCCCAGGAATGTCTACCCGGTTGCAGATCTTTATATCATTTGCAAAAAGGCATATCTTACCATGAAGACATTTTGCATTATGACTAATAAAATATTAAATAGAATGGGCCCCGGTACAGATCCCTGAGCTAAAAGGAATTGGCCCCTTAACAGCTATAGTGCTAAAGGATGCCCTTTCCAAGAGATTCCTAATTGTGTGAAGAGACTTGTTGCACCTCCATTTATTTCAATCTCAGAATGTCATAATGTCCTCTATGAATCAATTCTGCATGGATTTTTCCATAGAGTGAATGTTTAATTAGTACTGGATCTCATCTTCAGAGACAGGAATGAGTCTTTGTTGCTGGACTGCAGGACCCTAAACTCCTGCCATTAGATGTAGTTAGTGGTTTAACCAGAATTTCCTATTCACTTCGCATCCACTTTAGTTTTTTTGGCCATGTTAGAAAACACAGACGAGCCTGATACAATCTGTTGTAATCTGAAACTATAGGGTGTTGTAGGTACATGGAAACACCTCCCAGCAGAGGTAGGAAAAGCTAACACTGTAAGTTAGGAAGGGGCAACCTGAGGCCCTTCAGCTGTTTAGGACAACAAGGCTTGCTGAGGGTGATGGGAGCTGTAGTAGTGAACAGCTGGAAGGCCTCAGGTTGGCAACAGAGGTGTACGTTGTGGGATAAATAGTTCCTCAGAGGCTCCTGTGATTGGATGAAGAAAGATAACAAGACTAGCAATTAACCCTTTGTGTATCATGGCTTCATCATCTGAAATGAAGATTATTACATGAATGCAAAGATTAATTAAAGTTGTAAGTTTAGTTTTTTTTTTTAACCTTTTATATATCTGTGTTACCACATATCACATTAATTTTCCTAAAGAGCCAACAAATGTCCGACCAGTGTCAAATCTGCTTAATTTAAAAGTAATTGCAGTACATTCTGTTTTTATATTAAACTGTTAACATAGGTGACAAATAAGTCTCACATATTGAATGTATTTTCCTTCTGAATAAAACAAGGGGTCTCCTTCCAAAGTTATTACAGTTAAACCTGTTTGCTTGTTTGTCTTTACACCAACAGTGCGACCGAGGGGAGATGCACTAAGAGGCATTGCTATGGCCAGGAAAGCGATATACAATAGGTGAGCGCTATATCAAATATTATATGATAAAAAGAACAATGGATACAAAGAGTGAAACAAGTGATACAAAATATATAACGGGTGAGTGGTATGTAGAGTATATAAAGTCATATAATACAATATAACAATCCACAACTTATGTACATAATAATCATCAATATATACTCACAATTAACGAGAAGAGGTGACTAGAAGAACAACATTGTAGTATTTCGTTCTCAAGATGAATACGAGATAAATATGTAAAAAAGAAAAAAATACAAATCATAGTATGATCTGTGTTTACAAATACAGTAATCAATATAACAAAATACAATAAAATAGATAAAAGTCCACAATATTGGTATTTTGTGATCTTTTTCAAATTCTTATTCGTTTTAATCAAATAGATGCCAGAAATACATATCAATAAAAGGTGACAAATCCACTTGAAAACTCACTTGTAAGGGAATGTGCTTGACTGATCAGAATAGTCAAGTCAAGCAACTGTAGCAAGTGGGGACAGTATTACAGCTGCCCACACTCAGCTCTCCACAAGACTCCAAGGGTCACACTGACAATACAGTCACAAATCCCAGTCCTGTTCTTCAGTACTCACACTTCTGTGCTGGCCTGGGAAATTACTTCCAAACCCCAGGACTTTCAGAGCGTGTGGGGAATCACTAGGGCTTTTTGTGTTTCTTCTATACAGAGTGATATCCGGGAACTTGCCTGTGCTTCAGATCCCAATATTTTTGGTAAAATAGAATATACGCACGTTGTGCATTACAAAAATATTGATTTAATTAATTAAAAAAAAATTAAAACAAAATCACAATGTATCGATTAAGAATAAAAGAAAAAGCTCAACACATTTCAAAACACAGCTGTTTTTTCCTCAGGAGATACACAAGGATGGCCATATGCACTAAGCAATAGGAGTGTCAGGAGACGGGAGAATTTTCTCATTGACATGAAGGTTTTTTGTACTATTGGCAATGTGAAAGGGAAGTGGAAGAGATGTGAAAGGGAAGTGGAAGAGATGTGGAAGGGAAGTGGAAGAGAAGTGGAAGAGATGTGAAAGGGATGTGGAAGAGATGTGAAAGGGAAGTGGAAGAGAAGTGGAAGAGATGTGAAAGGGAAGTGGAAGGGATGTGGAAGAGATGTGGAAGGGATGTGAAAGAGATGTGAAAGGGAAGTGGAAGAGATGTGAAAGGGAAGTGGAAGAGATGTGAAAGGGAAGTGAAGAGATGTGAAAGGGAAGTGAAAGAGATGTGGAAGAGAAGTGGAAGAGATGTGAAAGGGAAGTGGAAGAGATGTGAAAGGGAAGTGGAAGAGATGTGAAAGGGAAGTGAAGAGATGTGGAAGAGATGTGGAAGAGATGTGAAAGGGAAGTGGAAGAGATATGAAAGGGAAGTGGAAGAGATGTGAAAGGGATGTGGAAGGGAAGTGGAAGGGAAGTGGAAGAGAAGTGGAAGAGATGTGAAAGGGAAGTGGAAGGGATGTGGAAGAGATGTGAAAGGGAAGTGGAAGAGATGTGAAAGGGAAGTGGAAGAGATGTGAAAGGGAAGTGAAGAGATGTGAAAGGGAAGTGAAAGAGATGTGGAAGAGAAGTGGAAGAGATGTGAAAGGGAAGTGGAAGAGATGTGGAAGAGAAGTGGAAGAGATGTGAAAGGGAAGTGGAAGAGATGTGGAAGAGAAGTGGAAGAGATGTGAAAGGGAAGTGGAAGAGATGTGAAAGGGAAGTGGAAGAGATGTGAAAGGGAAGTGGAAGAGATGTGGAAGTGATGTGGAAGAGATGTGGAAGAGATGTGGAAGAGATGTGAAAGGGAAGTGGAAGGGATGTGAAAGGGAAGTGGAAGAGATATGAAAGGGAAGTGGAAGGGATGTGAAAGGGAAGTGGAAGAGATGTGAAAGAGATGTGAAAGGG
Organism: Rhinophrynus dorsalis; assembly: GCA_037306005.1. Lineage (NCBI taxonomy): Eukaryota > Metazoa > Chordata > Amphibia > Anura > Rhinophrynidae > Rhinophrynus > Rhinophrynus dorsalis. The sequence continues at coordinate 184,602,299 of CM074727.1, read as the reverse complement.
AAGTGGAAGAGATGTGAAAGGGAAGTGGAAGAGATGTGAAAGGGAAGTGAAGAGATGTGGAAGGGATGTGGAAGGGAAGTGGAAGAGATGTGAAAGGGAAGTGGAAGGGATGTGAAAGGGAAGTGGAAGAGATATGAAAGGGAAGTGGAAGAGATGTGAAAGGGAAGTGGAAGGGAAGTGGAAGGGAAGTGGAAGAGATGTGGAAGAGATGTGGAAGGGAAGTGGAAGAGATGTGAAAGAGAAGTGGAAGGGAAGTGGAAGGGAAGTGGAAGGGAAGTGGAAGAGATGTGGAAGGGAAGTGGAAGAGATGTGAAAGGGAAGTGGAAGGGATGTGAAAGGGAAGTGGAAGAGATATGAAAGGGAAGTGGAAGAGATGTGAAAGGGAAGTGGAAGGGAAGTGGAAGGAAGTAGAAGAGATGTGGAAGAGATGTGGAAGGGAAGTGGAAGAGATGTGAAAGAGAAGTGGAAGGGAAGTGGAAGGGAAGTGGAAGGGAAGTGGAAGAGATGTGGAAGGGAAGTGGAAGAGATGTGAAAGGGAAGTGGAAGGGAAGTGGAAGAGATGTGAAAGGGAAGTGGAAGAGATGTGAAAGGGAAGTGGAAGAGATGTGAAAGGGAAGTGAAGAGATGTGGAAGGGATGTGGAAGGGAAGTGGAAGAGATGTGAAAGGGAAGTGGAAGAGATATGAAAGGGAAGTGGAAGAGATGTGAAAGGGAAGTGGAAGGGAAGTGGAAGGGAAGTGGAAGAGATGTGGAAGAGATGTGGAAGGGAAGTGGAAGAGATGTGAAAGAGAAGTGGAAGGGAAGTGGAAGGGAAGTGGAAGGGAAGTGGAAGAGATGTGGAAGGGAAGTGGAAGGGAAGTGGAAGAGATGTGGAAGAGATGTGGAAGGGAAGTGGAAGAGATGTGAAAGAGAAGTGGAAGAGATGTGAAAGGGATGTGGAAGAGATGTGAAAGGGAAGTGGAAGAGATGTGAAAGGGAAGTGGAAGGGATGTGAAAGGGAAGTGGAAGAGATATGAAAGGGAAGTGGAAGAGATGTGAAAGGGAAGTGGAAGGGAAGTGGAAGAGATGTGGAAGAGAAGTGGAAGAGATGTGAAAGGGAAGTGGAAGAGAAGTGGAAGAGATGTGAAAGGGATGTGGAAGAGATGTGAAAGGGAAGTGGAAGAGATGTGAAAGAGAAGTGGAAGAGATGTGAAAGGGAAGTGGAAGGGATGTGAAAGGGAAGTGAAGAGATGTGAAAGGGAAGTGGAAGAGATGTGAAAGGGAAGTGGAAGAGATGTGAAAGGGAAGTGGAAGAAATGTGAAAGGGAAGTGGAAGAGATGTGAAAGGGAAGTGGAAGAGATGTGAAAGGGAAGTAGAAGAGATGTGAAAGGGAAGTGGAAGGGAAGTGGAAGAGATGTGGAAGAGAAGTGGAAGAGATGTGAAAGGGAAGTGGAAGAGATGTGAAAGGGAAGTGAAAGAGATGTGAAAGGGAAGTGGAAGAGATGTGAAAGGGATGTGGAAGAGATGTGGAAGTGATGTGGAAGAGATGTAGAAGGGATGTGAAAGGGAAGTGGAAGAGATGTGAAAGGGAAGTGGAAGAGATGTGAAAGGGAAGTGGAAGAGATGTGAAAGGGAAGTGGAAGGGAAGTGGTAGAGATGTGAAAGAGATGTGAAAGAGATGTGAAAGGGAAGTGGAAGAGATGTGAAAGGGAAGTGGAAGAGATGTGAAAGAGATGTGAAAGGGAAGTGGAAGAGATGTGAAAGGCAAGTGGAAGAGATGTGGAAGGGATGTGGAAGGGATGTGGTAGAGATGTGGAAGAGATGTGGAAGAGATGTGAAAGGGAAGTGGAAGGGATGTGAAAGGGAAGTGGAAGAGATGTGAAAGGGAAGTGGAAGAGATGTGAAAGGGAAGTGGAAGAGATGTGGAAGGGAAGTGGAAGAGATGTGAAAGGGAAGTGGAAGAGATGTGGAAGAGATGTGGAAGGGATGTGGAAGAGATGTGGAAGAGATGTGAAAGGGAAGTGGAAGAGATGTGAAAGGGAAGTGGAAGAGATGTGGAAGGGATGTGAAAGGGAAGTGGAAGAGATGTGAAAGGGAAGTGGAAGAGATGTGGAAGGGAAGTGGAAGAGATGTGAAAGGGAAGTGGAAGAGATGTGGAAGAGATGTGGAAGGGATGTGGAAGAGATGTGGAAGAGATGTGAAAGGGAAGTGGAAGAGATGTGAAAGGGAAGTGGAAGGGAAGTGGAAGAGATGTGAAAGGGAAGTGGAAGGGATGTGAAAGGGATGTGGAAGAGATGTGAAAGGGAAGTGGAAGAGATGTGAAAGGGAAGTGGAAGAGATGTGGAAGGGAAGTGGAAGAGATGTGGAAGGGATGTGGAAGAGATGTGGAAGAGATGTGGAAGAGATGTGAAAGGGAAGTGGAAGGGAAGTGGAAGAGATGTGAAAGAGATGTGAAAGAGATGTGAAAGGGAAGTGGAAGGGAAGTGGAAGAGATGTGAAAGAGATGTGAAAGAGATGTGAAAGGGAAGTGGAAGAGATGTGAAAGGGAAGTGGAAGAGATGTGGAAGGGATGTGGAAGTGATGTGGAAGAGATGTGGAAGAGATGTGGAAGAGATGTGAAAGGGAAGTGGAAGAGATGTGAAGGGAAGTGGAAGAGATGTGAAAGGGAAGTGGAAGAGATGTGAAGGGAAGTGGAAGAGATGTGAAAGGGAAGTGGAAGAGATGTGAAAGGGAAGTGGAAGAGATGTGAAGGGAAGTGGAAGAGATGTGAAGGGAAGTGGAAGGGATGTGAAATGGAAGTGGAAGAGATGTGAAATGGAAGTGGAAGAGATGTGGAAGGGATGTGGAAGTGATGTGGAAGAGATGTGGAAGAGATGTGGAAGAGATGTGGAAGAGATGTGAAAGGGAAGTGGAAGAGATGTGAAGGGAAGTGGAAGAGATGTGGAAGGGATATGGAAGGGATGTGGAAGTGATGTGGAAGAGATGTGGAAGAGATGTGGAAGAGATGTGAAAGGGAAGTGGAAGAGATGTGAAGGGAAGTGGAAGAGATGTGAAAGGGAAGTGGAAGATATGTGAAAGGGATGTGGAAGGGAAGTGGAAGAGATGTGAAAGGGAAGTGGAAGAGATGTGAAAGGGAAGTAGAAGAGATGTGAAAGGGAAGTGGAAGAGATGTGAAAGGGAAGTGGAAGAGATGTGAAAGGGAAGTAGAAGAGATGTGAAAGGGAAGTGGAAGAGATGTGAAAGGGATGTGGAAGGGAAGTGGAAGAGATGTGAAAGGGAAGTGGAAGAGATGTGAAAGGGAAGTGGAAGAGATGTGAAATGGAAGTGGAAGAGATGTGAAAGGGAAGTGGAAGAGATGTGAAATGGAAGTGGAAGAGAGATGAAGGGAAGTGGAAGAGATGTGAAAGGGAAGTGGAAGGGATGTGAAAGGGAAGTGGAAGAGATGTGAAAGGGAAGTGGAAGAGATGTGGAAGAGAAGTGGAAGAGAAGTGGAAGAGATGTGAAAGGGAAGTGGAAGAGATGTGAAAGGGAAGTGAAAGAGATGTGAAAGGGAAGTGGAAGAGATGTGAAAGGGAAGTAGAAGAGATGTGAAAGGGAAGTGGAAGAGATGTGGAAGTGATGTGGAAGAGATGTAGAAGGGATGTGAAAGGGAAGTGGAAGAGATGTGAAAGGGAAGTGGAAGAGATGTGGAAGGGAAGTGGAAGAGATGTGAAAGGGAAGTGGAAGAGATGTGAAAGGGAAGTGGAAGAGATGTGAAAGGGAAGTGGAAGGGAAGTGGAAGGGAAGTGGTAGAGATGTGAAAGAGATGTGAAAGAGATGTGAAAGGGAAGTGGAAGAGATGTGAAAGGGATGTGGAAGTGATGTGGAAGAGATGTGGAAGGGATGTGGTAGAGATGTGGAAGAGATGTGGAAGAGATGTGAAAGGGAAGTGGAAGGGATGTGAAAGGGAAGTGGAAGAGATGTGAAAGAGATGTGAAAGGGAAGTGGAAGAGATGTGAAAGGGAAGTGGAAGAGATGTGAAAGGGAAGTGGAAGAGATGTGAAAGGGAAGTGGAAGAGATGTGGAAGAGATGTGGAAGGGATGTGGAAGAGATGTGGAAGAGATGTGAAAGGAAGTGGAAGAGATGTGAAAGGGAAGTGGAAGAGATGTGGAAGGGAAGTGGAAGAGATGTGGAAGGGATGTGGAAGAGATGTGGAAGAGATGTGGAAGAGATGTGAAAGGGAAGTGGAAGAGATGTGAAAGGAAGTGGAAGGAAGTGGAAGAGATGTGAAAGAGATGTGAAAGAGATGTGAAAGGGAAGTGGAAGGGAAGTGGAAGAGATGTGAAAGAGATGTGAAAGAGATGTGAAAGGGAAGTGGAAGAGATGTGAAAGGGAAGTGGAAGAGATGTGGAAGGGATGTGGAAGTGATGTGGAAGAGATGTGGAAGAGATGTGGAAGAGATGTGAAGAAGGAAGAAGAATGTGAAGGGAAGTGGAAGAGATGTGAAGGAAGTGGAAGAGATGTGAAAGGGAAGTGGAAGAGATGTGAAGGGAAGTGGAAGAGATGTGAAAGGGAAGTGGAAGAGATGTGAAAGGGAAGTGGAAGAGATGTGAAGGAAGTGGAAGAGATGTGAAGGGAAGTGGAAGGGATGTGAAATGGAAGTGGAAGAGATGTGAAATGGAAGTGGAAGAGATGTGGAAGGGATGTGGAAGTGATGTGGAAGAGATGTGGAAGAGATGTGGAAGAGATGTGAAAGGGAAGTGGAAGAGATGTGAAGGGAAGTGGAAGAGATGTGAAGGGAAGTGGAAGATATGTGAAAGGGATGTGGAAGGGAAGTGGAAGAGATGTGAAAGGGAAGTGGAAGAGATGTGAAAGGGAAGTAGAAGAGATGTGAAAGGGAAGTGGAAGAGATGTGAAAGGGATGTGGAAGGGAAGTGGAAGAGATGTGAAAGGAAGTGGAAGAGATGTGAAAGGGAAGTAGAAGAGATGTGAAAGGGAAGTGGAAGAGATGTGAAAGGGATGTGGAAGGGAAGTGGAAGAGATGTGAAAGGGAAGTGGAAGAGATGTGAAAGGGAAGTGGAAGAGATGTGAAATGGAAGTGGAAGAGATGTGAAAGGGAAGTGGAAGAGATGTGAAATGGAAGTGGAAGAGATGTGAAAGGGAAGTGGAAGAGATGTGAAAGGGAAGTGGAAGGGATGTGAAAGGGAAGTGGAAGAGATGTGAAAGGGAAGTGGAAGAGATGTGGAAGAGAAGTGGAAGGGATGTGGAAGAGAAGTGGAAGGGATGTGGAAGAGAAGTGAAAGGGAAGTGGAAGAGATGTGAAAGGGAAGTGGAAGAGATGTGGAAGGGAAGTGGAAGAGATGTGAAAGGGAAGTGGAAGAGATGTGAAAGGGAAGTGGAAGAGATGTGAAATGGAAGTGGAAGAGATGTGGAAGGGAAGTGGAAGAGATGTGAAAGGATGTGGAAGGGAAGTAGAAGAGATGTGGAAGGGATGTGGAAGGGAAGTAGAATGGAAGTAGAAGAGATGTGGAAGGGATATGGAAGGGATGTGGAAGGGAAGTGAAGAGATGTGAAAGGGAAGTGGAAGAGATGTGAAAGGGAAGTGGAAGAGATGTGAAAGGGAAGTGGAAGAGATGTGAAAGGGATGTGGAAGGGAAGTGGAAGAGATGTGAAAGGGAAGTGGAAGAGATGTGAAAGGGAAGTAGAAGAGATGTGAAATGGAAGTGGAAGAGATGTGAAATGGAAGTGGAAGAGATGTGAAAGGGAAGTGGAAGAGATGTGAAAGGGAAGTGGAAGATATGTGAAAGGCATGTGGAAGGATGTGAAAGGGATGTGGAAGAGAAGTGGAAGGGAAGTGGAAGAGATGTGAAAGGGAAGTGAAGAGATGTGGAAGGAAGTGGAAGATATGTGAAAGGGAAGTGGAAGAGATGTGAAAGGGAAGTGGAAGAGATGTGAAAGGGAAGTGGAAGAGATGTGAAAGAGATGTGAAAGGGAAGTGGAAGAGATGTGAAGAGATGTGAAAGAGATGTGAAAGAGATGTGAAAGGGAAGTGGAAGAGATGTGAAAGGGAAGTGGAAGAGATGTGAAAGAGATGTGAAAGGGAAGTGGAAGGGAAGTGTAAGAGATGTGAAAGAGATGTGAAAGAGATGTGAAAGGGAAGTGGAAGAGATGTGAAAGGGAAGTGGCAGAGATGTGGAAGGGATGTGGAAGTGATGTGGAAGAGATGTGGAAGAGATGTGGAAGAGATGTGAAGGGAAGTGGAAGAGATGTGAAGGGAAGTGGAAGAGATGTGAAGGAAGTGGGAGGAGATGTGAAGGGAAGTGGAAGAGATGTGAAAGGGAAGTGGAAGAGATGTGAAAGGGAAGTGGAAGAGATGTGAAGGGAAGTGGAAGAGATGTGAAGGAAGTGGAAGGGATGTGAAATGGAAGTGGAAGAGATGTGAAATGGAAGTGGAAGAGATGTGGAAGGGATGTGGAAGTGATGTGGAAGAGATGTGGAAGAGATGTGGAAGAGATGTGAAAGGGAAGTGAAGAGATGTGAAGGGAAGTGGAAGAGATGTGAAAGGGAAGTGGAAGAGATGTGAAGGGAAGTGGAAGAGATGTGGAAGAGAAGTGGAAGGGATGTGGAAGAGAAGTGGAAGGGAAGTGGAAGAGATGTGAAAGGGAAGTGGAAGAGATGTGGAAGGGAAGTGGAAGAGATGTGAAGGGAAGTGGAAGAGATGTGAAAGAGATGTGAAAGGGAAGTGGAAGAGATGGAAGGGAGTGGAAGAGATGTGAAGGGAAGTGAAGAGATGTGAAAGGGAAGTGAAGAGATGTGAAAGGAAGGGAAGTGAGGAAAGAGATGTGAAAGGGAAGTGGAAGAGATGTGAAAGGAAGTGGAAGAGATGTGAAAGGGAAGTGGAAGAGATGGATGATGGAAGGATGTAGAAGAGGATGTGGATGGGAAGTGGAAGGATGTGGATGAGATGTGGAAGGGTGGAAGGGAAGTGGAAGAGATGTGAAAGGGAAGTGAAGAGATGTGAAAGGAGGGAAAGAGATGGAAAGGAAGTAGAAGAGACGTGGAAGAGATGTGCAAGAGATGTAGAAGAGATGTGAAAGGTGAGAGTGATTTAGGGATTGTGGA
>CM074727.1:184500236-184595018 GCA_037306005.1 Rhinophrynus dorsalis | reverse complement strand
TAGTGAAAGAGATGTGAAAGGGAAGTTGAAGAGATGTGAAAGGGAAGTGGAAGAGATTGAAAGGGATGTGGAAGTGATGTGAAAGGGAAGTGGAAGGGATGTGGAAGGGAAGTGGAAGAGATGTGAAAGGGAAGTGGAAGGGAAGTGGAAGAGATGTGGAAGTGAAGTGGAAGGGATGTGGAAGGGATGTTGAAGGGATGTGGAAGGGAAGTGAAGAGATGTGAAAGGGAAGTGGAAGAGATGTGAAAGGGAAGTTGAAGAGATGTGGAAGAGATGTGGAAGGGAAGTGGAAGAGATGTGAAAGGGATGTAGAAGGGAAATAGAAGGGATGTGGAAGGGAAGTGGAAGGGAAGTGGAAGAGATGTGGAAGGGATGTGGAAGGGAAGTGGAAGAGATGTGGAAGGGATGTGGAAGAGATGTGGAAGGGATGTGGAAGAGATGTGAAAGGGAAGTGGAAGATATGTGGAAGGAAAGTGGAAGTGATGTAGAAGGGAAGTGGAAGATATGTGGAAGGGAAGTGGAAGAGATGTGAAAGGGAAATGGAAGAGATGTGGAAGTAAAGTGGAAGAGATGTGGAAGGGATGTGGAAGAGATGTGGAAGGGATGTAGAAGAGAAGTGAAGAGATGTGAAAGGGAAGTGGAAGAGATGTGGAAGTGAAGTGGAAGAAATGTGAAATGGAAGTGGAAGAGATGTGGAAGGGAAGTGGAAGAGATGTGAAAGGGAAGTTGAAGAGATGTGAAAGGGATGTGGAAGGGAAGTGAAGAGATGTGAAAGGGAAGTGGAAGAGATGTGAAAGGGAAGTGAAAGAGATGTGAAAGGGAAGTTGAAGAGATGTGAAAGGTAAGTGGAAGAGATATGAAAGGGAAGTGAAAGAGATGTGAAAAGGAAATGAAAGAGATGTGAAAGGGAAGTTGAAGAGATGTGAAAGGGAAGTGGAAGATATGTGGAAGAGATGTGGAAGGGAAGTGGAAGAGATGTGGAAGGGATGTGGAAGAGATGTGAAAGGGAAGTGGAAGATATGTGGAAGGAAAGTGAAAGTGATGTAGAAGGGAAGTGGAAGATATGTGGAAGGGAAGTGGAAGAGATGTGAAAGGGAAATGGAAGAGATGTGGAAGTGAAGTGGAAGAGATGTGGAAGGGATGTGGAAGAGATGTGGAAGGGATGTAGAAGAGAAGTGAAGAGATGTGAAAGGGAAGTTGAAGAGATGTGAAAGGGAAGTGGAAGAGATGTGAAAGTGAAGTGGAAGAGATGTGAAATGGAAGTGGAAGAGATGTGGAAGGGAAGTGGAAGAGATGTGAAAGGGAAGTTGAAGAGATTTGAAAGGGATGTGAAAGGGAAGTGAAGAGATGTGAAAGGGAAGTGGAAGAGATGTGAAAGGGAAGTGAAAGAGATGTGAAAGGGAAGTTGAAGAGATGTGAAAGGGAAGTGGAAGAGATGTGAAGGGAAGTGGAAGAGATGTGAAAGGGAAGTGGAAGAGATGTGGAAGAGATGTGAAAGGGAAGTGGAAGAGATGTGGAAGGGAAGTGGAAGAGATGTGGAAAAGATGTGGAAGGGAAGTGGAAAAGATGTGAAAGGGAAGTGGAAGAGATGTGAAAGGGAAGTGAAGAGATGTGAAAGGGAAGTGAAAGAGATGTGAAAGGGAAGTAGAAGAGATGTGAAAGGGAAGTGGAAGAGATGTGAAAGGGAAGTGAAAGAGATGTGAAAGGGAAGTGGAAGAGATGTGAAAGGGAAGTGAAGAGATGTGGAAGGGAAGTGGAAGAGATGTGAAAGGGAAGTGAAGAGATGTGAAGGGAAGTGAAAGAGATGTGAAGGGAAGTAGAAGAGACGTGGAAGAGATGTGGAAGAGATGTGCAAGAGATGTAGAAGAGATGTGAAAGGGAAGTGGAAGAGATGTGAAAGGGAAGTGAAAGAGATGTGAAAGGGAAGTAGAAGAGATGTGGAAGAGATGTGAAAGGGAAGTGGAAGAGATGTGGAAGGGATGTGGAAGAGATGTGGAAGAGATGTGGAAGAGATGTGAAAGGGAAGTGGAAGAGATGTGAAAGGGAAGTGAAAGAGATGTGAAAGGGAAGTGGAAGGGATGTGGAAGGGAAGGGAAGAGATGTGAAAGGGAAGTGAAAGAGATGTGAAAGGGAAGTGGAAGGGATGTGGAAGGGAAGGGAAGAGATGTGAAAGTGAAGTTGAAGAGATGTGAAAGGGAAGTGGAAGTGATGTGGAAGGGAAGTGGAAGAGATGTGGAAGGGAAGTGGAAGAGATGTGGAAGAGATGTGGAAGAGATGTAGAAAGGAAGTGGAAGAGATGTGAAAGGAAAGTTGAAGAGATATGAAAAGGAAGTGGAAGAGATGTGGAAGTGAAGTGGAAGAGATGTGAAATGGAAGTGGAAGAGATGTGGAAGGGATGTGGTAGAGATGTGAAAGGGAAGTAGAAGGGATGTGGAAGGGAAGTGGAAGAGATGTGGAAGGGAAGTGGAAGAGATGTGGAAGAGATGTGGAAGAGATGTGGAAGAGATGTAGAAGGGAAGTGGAAGAGATGTGAACGGAAAGTTGAAGAGATATGAAAAAGAAGTGGAAGAGATGTGGAAGTGAAGTGGAAGAGATGTGAAATGGAAGTGGAAGAGATGTGGAAGGGATGTGGAAGGGAGTGAAGAGATGTGAAAGGGAAGTGGAAGAGATGTGAAAGGGAAGTGAAAGAGATGTGAAAGGGAAGTGGAAGAGATGTGAAAGGGAAGTGGAAGAGATGTGGAAGTGAAGTGGAAGGGATGTGGAAGGGATGTTGAAGGGATGTGGAAGGGAAGTGAAGAGATGTGAAAGGGAAGTGGAAGAGATGTGAAAGGGAAGTGGAAGAGATGTGAAAGGGAAGTTGAAGAGATGTGGAAGAGATGTGGAAGGGAAGTGGAGAGATGTGAAAGGGATGTAGAAGGGAAATAGAAGGGATGTGGAAGGGAAGTGGAAGGGAAGTGGAAGGGAAGTGGAAGAGATGTGAAATGGAAGTGGAAGAGATGTGGAAGGGAAGTGGAAGAGATGTGAAAGGGAAGTTGAAGAGATTTGAAAGGGATGTGAAAGGGAAGTGAAGAGATGTGAAAGGGAAGTGGAAGAGATGTGAAAGGGTAGTGAAAGAGATGTGAAAGGGAAGTTGAAGAGATGTGAAAGGGAAGTGGAAGAGATGTGAAGGGAAGTGGAAGAGATGTGAAAGGGAAGTGGAAGAGATGTGGAAGAGATGTGAAAGGGAAGTGGAAGAGATGTGGAAGGGAAGTGGAAGAGATGTGGAAGGGATGTGGAAGGGAAGTGGAAGAGATGTGAAAGGGAAGTGGAAGAGATGTGAAAGGGAAGTGAAGAGATGTGAAAGGAAGTGAAAGAGATGTGAAAGGGAAGTAGAAGAGATGTGAAAGGGAAGTGGAAGAGATGTGAAAGAGAAGTGAAAGAGATGTGAAAGGGAAGTGGAAGAGATGTGAAAGGGAAGTGAAGAGATGTGGAAGGGAAGTGGAAGAGATGTGAAAGGGAAGTGAAGAGATGTGAAAGGGAAGTGAAAGAGATGTGAAAGGGAAGTAGAAGAGACGTGGAAGAGATGTGGAAGAGATGTGCAAGAGATGTAGAAGAGATGTGAAAGGGAAGTGGAAGAGATGTGAAAGGGAAGTGAAAGAGATGTGAAAGGGAAGTAGAAGAGATGTGGAAGAGATGTGAAAGGGAAGTGGAAGAGATGTGGAAGGGATGTGGAAGAGATGTGGAAGAGATGTGGAAGAGATGTGAAAGGGAAGTGGAAGAGATGTGAAAGGGAAGTGAAAGAGATGTGAAAGGGAAGTGGAAGGGATGTGGAAGGGAAGGGAAGAGATGTGAAAGGGAAGTGAAAGAGATGTGAAAGGGAAGTGGAAGGGATGTGGAAGGGAAGGGAAGAGATGTGAAAGTGAAGTTGAAGAGATGTGAAAGGGAAGTGGAAGTGATGTGGAAGGGAAGTGGAAGAGATGTGGAAGGGAAGTGGAAGAGATGTGGAAGAGATGTGGAAGAGATGTAGAAGGGAAGTGGAAGAGATGTGAAAGGAAAGTTGAAGAGATATGAAAAGGAAGTGGAAGAGATGTGGAAGTGAAGTGGAAGAGATGTGAAATGGAAGTGGAAGAGATGTGGAAGGGATGTGGTAGAGATGTGAAAGGGAAGTAGAAGGGATGTGGAAGGGAAGTGGAAGAGATGTGGAAGGGAAGTGGAAGAGATGTGGAAGAGATGTGGAAGAGATGTAGAAGGGAAGTGGAAGAGATGTGAACGGAAAGTTGAAGAGATATGAAAAAGAAGTGGAAGAGATGTGGAAGTGAAGTGGAAGAGATGTGAAATGGAAGTGGAAGAGATGTGGAAGGGATGTGGAAGGGAAGTGAAGAGATGTGAAAGGGAAGTGGAAGAGATGTGAAAGGGAAGTGAAAGAGATGTGAAAGGGAAGTGGAAGAGATGTGAAAGGGAAGTGGAAGAGATGTGGAAGTGAAGTGGAAGGGATGTGGAAGGGATGTTGAAGGGATGTGGAAGGGAAGTGAGAGATGTGAAAGGGAAGTGGAAGAGATGTGAAAGGGAAGTGGAAGAGATGTGAAAGGGAAGTTGAAGAGATGTGGAAGAGATGTGGAAGGGAAGTGGAAGAGATGTGAAAGGGATGTAGAAGGGAATAGAAGGGATGTGGAAGGGAAGTGGAAGGGAAGTGGAAGGGAAGTGGAAGAGATGTGAAAGGGAAATGGAAGAGATGTGGAAGTGAAGTGGAAGAGATGTGGAAGGGATGTGAAGAGATGTGGAAGGGATGTAGAAGAGAAGTGAAGAGATGTGAAAGGGAAGTTGAAGAGATGTGAAAGGGAAGTGGAAGAGATGTGAAAGTGAAGTGGAAGAGATGTGAATGGAAGTGGAAGAGATGTGAAGGGAAGTGAAGAGGAAGTTGAAGAGATGTGAAGGGAATGAGGATGTGAAAGGGAAGTGAAGAGATGTGAAAGGGTAGTGAAGGATGAAGGAGTTGAGGTGAAGGGAAGTGATGTGAAGGGAGTGGAAGAGATGTGAAAGGGAAGTGGAAGAGATGTGAAAGGGAAGGAAGAGATGTGGAAGGGAAGTGAAGAGATGTGGAAGGGATGTGGAAGGAAGAAGGAAGAATGAAGAGAAGTGAAGTGGAAGAGATGTGAAAGGGAAGTGGAAGAGATGTGAAAGGGAATGAAGAGTGAAGGGAAGTGAGATGTGAAAGGGAAGTGAAGAGATGTGAAAGGGAAGTGAAGAGATGTGAAAGGGAAGTGGAAGAGATGTGAAAGGGAAGTGGAAGAGATGTGAAAGGGAGTGAAGAGATGTGAAGGGAAGTGAAGTGTGAAGGGAAGTGATGTGAAGAGGAAGAGATGTGAAGGAAGTGAAGAGATGTGAAAGGAGTGAAGAGGAGAAGAAGTGAAGAGATGTGGAAGAGATGTGAAGGGAAGTGAAGAGATGTGAAGGAGTGAAGGTGTGAAGAGATGTGAAGGTGAAGTGAAGTGGAAGAGATGTGAAGGGAAGTGGAAGAGATGTGGAAGAGATGTGGAAGAGATGTGGAAGGGGAGAGATGTGAAGGGAAGAGATGTGAAGGGAAGTGAAGGATGTTGGGAAGGGAGGATGTGAAGGAAGATGTGAAAGGGAAGTTGAAGAGATGTGAAGGGAAGTGGAAGAGATGTGAAGTGAAGTGAAGAGATGTGAAAGGGAAGTGGAAGTGATGTGGAAGGAAGGGAGATGTGGAAAGTGGAAGTGTAGAAGAGATGTGAAGAGTGAGAAGGAGTGGAAGAGATGTGGAAGGAAGTGAAGAGATGTGAAATGGAAGTGGAAGAGATGTGAGGATGGGAAGATGTGAAGAGATGTGAAGGAAGTGAGAAGTGGAAGGGAAGTGGAAGAGATGTGGAAGAAGTGGAAGATGTGGAAGAGATGTGAAGGATGTGGAAGAGAGATGTGAAGAGATGTGAAGAGTGGAAGAGATGTGATGAAGTGAGAGATGTGAAGGAAGTGGAAGAGATGAAGTGAAGGAAGGGAAGAGATGTGAAAGGGAAGTGAAGAGATGTGAAAGGGAAGTGGAAGAGATGTGAAGGGAAGTGGAAGGATTGTGGAAGGAAGTGGAAGGGATGTGGAAGGGATGTTGAAGGGATGTGGAAGGGAAGTGAAGAGATGTGAAAGGGAAGTGGAAGAGATGTGAAAGGGAAGTGGAAGAGATGTGAAGGGAAGTTGAAGAGATGTGGAAGAGATGTGGAAGGAAGTGGAAGAGATGTGAAAGGGATGTAGAAGGGAACAGAAGGGATGTGGAAGGGAAGTGGAAGGGAAGTGGAAGAGATGTGGAAGGGATGTGGAATGGAAGTGGAAGAGATGTGGAAGGGATGTGGAAGAGATGTGGAAGGGATGTGGAAGAGATGTGAAAGGGAAGTGGAAGATATGTGGAAGGAAAGTGGAAGTGATGTAGAAGGGAAGTGGAAGATATGTGGAAGGGAAGTGGAAGAGATGTGAAAGGGAAATGGAAGAGATGTGGAAGTGAAGTGGAAGAGATGTGGAAGGGATGTGGAAGAGATGTGGAAGGGATGTAGAAGAGAAGTGAAGAGATGTGAAAGGGAAGTGGAAGAGATGTGGAAGTGAAGTGGAAGAGATGTGAAATGGATGTGGAAGAGATGTGGAAGGGAAGTGGAAGAGATGTGAAAGGGAAGTTGAAGAGATGTGAAGGGATGTGGAAGGGAAGTGAAGAGATGTGAAAGGGAAGTGGAAGAGATGTGAAAGGGAAGTGAAGAGATGTGAAAGGGAAGTTGAAGAGATGTGAAGGTAATTGGAAGAGATGTGAAAGGGAAGTGAAAGAGATGTGAAAATGAAGTGAAAGAGATGTGAAAGGGAAGTTGAGAGATGTGAAAGGGAAGTGGAAGATATGTGGAAGAGATGTGGAAAGGAAGTGGAAGAGATGTGGAAGGGATGTGGAAGAGATGTGAAAGGGAAGTGGAAGATATGTGGAAGGAAAGTGAAAGTGATGTAGAAGGGAAGTGGAAGATATGTGGATGGGAAGTGGAAGAGATGTGAAAGGGAAATGGAAGAGATGTGGAAGTGAAGTGGAAGAAAGTGGAAGGGATGTGGAAGAGATGTGGAAGGGATGTAGAAGAGAAGTGAAGAGATGTGAAGGGGAAGTTGAAGAGATGTGAAAGGGAAGGGGAAGAGATGTGAAGTGAAGTGGAAGAGATGTGAAATGGAAGTGGAAGAGATGTGGAAGGGAAGTGGAAGAGATGTGAAAGGGAAGTTGAAGAGATTAGAAAGTGATGTGGAAGGGAAGTGAAGTGATGTGAAAGGGAAGTGGAAGAGATGTGAAAGGGAAGTGAAAGAGATGTGAAAGGGAAGTTGAAGAGATATGAAAGGGAAGTGAAAGAGATGTGAAAGGGAAGTGAAAGGATGTTTAAGGAAGTGAAAGAGATGTGAAAGGGAAGTTGAAGAGATGTGAAAGGGAAGTGGAAGAGATGTGAAAGGGATGTGGAAGTGATGTGGAAGGGATGTGAAAGGGAAGTGGAAGGGAGGTAGAAGGGAAGTGGAAGAGATGTGAAAGGGAAGTGGAAGAGATGTGGAAGGGATGTGGTAGAGATGTGAAAGGGAAGTGGAAGAGATGTGGAAGTGAAGTGGAAGGGATGTGGAAGGGATGTGGAAGAGATGTTGAAGGGAAGTGGAAGAGATGTGGAAGTGAAGTGGAAGAGATGTGAAAGGGAAGTGGAAGATATGTGGAAGAGATGTGGAAGGGAAGTGGAAGAGATGTGGAAGGGATGTGAAAGGGATGTGAAAGGGAAGTGGAAGAGATGTGGAAGGGATGTGAAGGGAAGTGGAAGAGATGTGGAAGGGATGTGGAAGAGATGTGAAAGGGAAGTGGAAGAGATGTGAAAGGGATGTGGAAGGGAAGTGGAAGAGATGTGGAAGGGAAGTGGAAGAGATGTGAAATTGAAGTGGAAGAAATGTGGAAGGGAAGTGGAAGAGATGTGAAATTGAAGTGGAAGATATGTGGAAGGGATGTGGAAGAGATCTGGAAGGGATGTAGAAGAGAAGTGAAGAGATGTGAAAGGGAAGTTGAAGAGATGTGAAAGGGAAGTGGAAGAGATGTGGAAGTGAAGTGGAAGAGATGTGAAATTGAAGTGGAAGAAATGTGGAAGGGAAGTGGAAGAGATGTGAAAGGGATGTGGAAGAGATGTGAAAGGGAAGTGGAAGAGATGTGAAAGGGAAGTGAAGAGATGTGAAAGGGAAGTGGAAGAGATGTGAAAGGGAAGTGGAAGGGATGTGGAAGGGAAGTGGAAGAGATGTGAAAGGGAAGTTGAAGAGATGTGAAAGGGATGTGGAAGGGAAGTGAAGAGATGTGAAAGGGAAGTGGAAGAGATGTGAAAGGGAAGTGGAAGGGATGTGGAAGGGAAGTGGAAGAGATGTGAAAGGGAAGTTGAAGAGATGTGAAAGGGAAGTGGAAGAGATGTGAAAGGGATGTGGAAGTGATGTGCAAGGGATGTGAAAGGGAAGTGGAAGGGATGTGAAAGGAAAGTAGAAGGGATGTGGAAGGGAAGTAGAAGAGATGTGAAAGGGAAGTGGAAGAGATGTGGAAGTGAAGTGGAAGGGATGTGGAAGGGATGTGGAAGAGATGTGGAAGGGATGTGGAAGGGAAGTGAAGAGATGTGAAAGGGAAGTGGAAGAGATGTGAAAGGGAAGTTGAAGAGATGTGAAAGGGAAGTGGAAGAGATGTGGAAGAGATGTGGAAGGGAAGTGGAAGAGATGTGGAAGGGAAGTGGAAGAGATGTGAAAGGGAAGTGGAAGAAATGTGAAAGGAATGTGGAATTGATGTGG
Source organism: Rhinophrynus dorsalis (assembly GCA_037306005.1). NCBI lineage: Eukaryota > Metazoa > Chordata > Amphibia > Anura > Rhinophrynidae > Rhinophrynus > Rhinophrynus dorsalis. The sequence goes on along the minus strand of CM074727.1, from coordinate 184,586,222 downwards.
AAGGGATGTGTAAGGGAAGTGGAAGAGATGTGAAAGGGAAGTGGAAGTGATGTGGAAGGGAAGTGGAAGAGATGTGGAAGGGAAATGGAAGAGATGTGAAAGGAAAGTGGAAGAGATGTGGAAGGGAAGTGGAAGAGATGTGAAAGGGAAATGGAAGAGATGTGAAAGGGAAGTGGAATAGATGTGGTAGAGATGTGGAAGGGAAGTGGAAGAGATGTGAAAGGGAAGTGGAAGAGATGTAGAAGGGAAGTGGAAGTGAAGTGAAAGGGAAGTGGAAGAGATGTGAAAGGGAAATGGAAGAGATGTGGAAGAGATGTGAAAGGGAAGTGGAAGAGATGTGGAAGGGAAGTAGAAGAGATGTGAAAGGGAAGTGGAAGAGAAGTGGAAGAGATGTGAAAGGGATGTGGAAGAGATGTGAAAGGGAAGTGGAAGAGATGTGAAAGGGAAGTGGAAGAGATGTGAAAGGGAAGTGGAAGGGATGTGGAAGTGAAGTGGAAGGGATGTGGAAGGGATGTGGAAGAGAAGTGGAAGAGATGTGAAAGGGAAGTGGAAGAGATGTGAAAGGGAAGTGGAAGAGATGTGAAAGGGAGGTGGAAGAGATGTGGAAGGGAAGTGGAAGAGATGTGGAAGGGAAGTAGAAGAGATGTGAAAGGGAAGTGGAAGAGAAGTGGAAGAGATGTGAAAGGGATGTGGAAGAGATGTGAAAGGGAAGTGGAAGAGATGTGAAAGGGAAGTGGAAGAGATGTGAAAGGGAAGTGGAAGAGAAGTGGAAGAGATGTGAAAGGGAAGTGGAAGAGATGTGAAAGGGAAGTGGAAGAGATGTGAAAGGGAGGTGGAAGAGATGTGGAAGGGAAGTGGAAAAGATGTGGAAGGGATGTGGAAGAGATATGAAAGGGAAATGGAAGGAATGTGAAAGGGATGTGGAAGGGGTATGAAAGGGATATGGAAGGAGTGTGGAAGAGATATGGAAGGGATGTGTAATGGATGTGTAATGGGTGTGGAAGGGGTGTTGAAGGGATGTGGAAGGGAAGTGAAAGGGATGTGGAAGGGATGTGGAACAGATGTGGAAGGGAAATGGAAGGGGTGTGGAATGGGTATGAAAGTGTTGTGAAAGGAATGTGGAAGAGATGTGGAAGGGGTGTAGAAGAGATTTGGAACAACAAAGTGTACCCATACTAACCGTAACACTATCCTATCACCCAGAGCTGGAACGCTGACCTGGATGCCTGATGTCCAGAGGGGTCTCAAGCACCGTGGTCATCCTCTTTCCTTCTTCTTCTGTAAGTTTCTATCTTCCATCTGTCATTTTCTACTTCATCTGTGCTCTTCTGTCTTCTTCCTTCAAAACTTGTTGCAGCCTGTAATAAAAAAAAAAAATCTTTAAAAAGCTGAAATCCATATAAATTCCCCTTCTGCTATCTTTTGGCAGCTGCCAGATGCCAACTGAGGTAAATTTGAACAGGGACTGCCTTTTATATGGCTAATCCCTGTTCAAATTTCTCCCCACACTCCCATTGGCTGGGATGTAGGCTTATGCAGTAGCCACTCCTCCCAGCCAATCATCATGTAGCTTGAGAGATGATAAAAGGAGCTAGAAGCTGATTGGCTGGGAGGTGTGATAATTGCAGGGCTCGTTCCATGCCCCTGTGCAATCCCACATCACAGCTAATAGGAGCATGGGAAGCATGGCAGTCCCTGTTCAAATATCCCTCAGTTGGCATCGGGACACGGCCCAAAAGGTATCAGGAGGGGGCTATACTTCTATTCTTCCTCGGCGGTGGTGGCAGTGGAACCTACATGGATTTCAGCTTTTTAATAATTTTTGTTATTTATTACAGCCTGCAACAAGTTTCAAAGGAAGAAGAGAGAAGAGCACAGATGAAGAAGAAGATGACAGATTAAATAAAGATGAAAACCAGGGTGTTGGAAACTTCGCTGGACGTTAGACATGCAGGTAAGTGTTACAGCTATGGGGTGTAGGTGATTGGATAGTGTTAGGGCTAGTATTTTTAAACTTTATAGTTAATGTTAGGGGCAGTGTAGGGCCAAGGGTAACGTTAATGTTTGGCATGGTGACTTTGTTTGTAGCTGCCTCTCTGTGTTTTACACTGTATCAAACACCGAGCGTGAGATGTTTTCCTTTGTTGTTCCCATTTTTCACACTATTTAATGTAAGTTTTGGGAACAAAAACACACTATGGATGTTAGATTCCTGTTGGTAGGGCAATAGAATTCAGACAGTACCACCGTGCCCTATTGACAGCTTTGTTGGGTGGAATTGAATCAAGGGAGATGTGAGCCACTGGCTACTGTTCTCCATACAATGTGATAGCAACAGCTCTACCAGTTTATGACAGTTTCAACTGCAATAAGCTTTGAATAAAGCAAATACCATTAGTACTGAGTACCCTTCCTTATAGTAGTGGAGAAAAAAACTTAGAATTATGCAATTTTATAATGATAACTCTATACTTTTCATTTATAAGGCATGGACACATTTCCACCTTTCATATTTTACATTACTCTCATCCAGCGAGTTCTGTGTTAGTGAGACTCTATATATCCTCTACTTCTGGATACTTCTAACTGTAATAACCTTAGAATAAAGTGACCACAGCATTGACTGTTTATTTCTTTAGTTCAATAAAAAAAAAAACAATACTGATTCTTTAACCCTATAGAATGCCAGAGTGTTGTGCAATGTGTTTTTGAAGTGTAATAACATTTGAATACAGCAATGGTCAGCAGTGGGAGTTTCCTTGTTTTATTCAACAGTGCCCGCAGAGGTACGAAACGCGTTGGAAGATTGCTACTCCCACATATATAGAGCTTTTTACATTGGAGATATATCCTGTATTTCTTTCTTAAAGGTCCTTAAAGGCATATTATTTGGCTTGCTTTATATTTGGACACCTTGTTTGTTTAAAATTGCTATTCCTTAATATACCCTGTGGGGGTGGTAAGCATGGGCTTTTATGGGACATCTCCAGCTGCTTCTTCAGATTTGGAATTTTAAGTTATTTTAATGTTAGATAGGAATTAAAGGTGTATTAGCGTATTTACTTGCCAGAATTTGAGATACCTTGACAGGGTTGGCAAGCTTACATTCTTTGGCCAAATGATGGACTAAATTCTCAATCTTTTATAGTTTAGTATATCTATCTAGGTTAGGACACATATATACACATTTTATTATATATGCCTAAGTCAGGGCACACATTTACACATCGGTATGGAGGAGCGCAGGTCTGTTTTTTGTCTTGTATATCCCGTATTATATCAGTTTACCAATATTTTACTGATTGAGACCAACATTACGGAGCCGCCTGATTTGGCCATACTACTGCAGGTCCTGTAGTTAATACATAGCGTATACAGCACAGACACAGAGCATCTAACAGCTATCACACCTGCCCGTAGAAGACGCAGTCGGGAGGTTAAAGGGATAGTAATGTTTCATAATAAAAGCAGCTCTAATTAATCATCATAGTATTTGGACTTTGGAGAGTGTTATTTCAGTTCTGTCAGAGTTGTAGTACAAGAGTAATTCAATGACAAAGTATCCCCCTCCCGCCCCTTTTACTGATGTAACACTGCTCAGCCAGATCAGAAGAGAGGTGCCCAGGTAGACTGCAGAGAGGGACAATCTTCAATTAAGATAAGGGAAAAACCTGAAAAACTTGTCAAGGGGGGCAGGGCTTTCATTGTTCTCATAGGAAGAAGATTGTCCCCAACTGTTATCTGTCTGGCCTAACAACCAGATTCCACATCTGAGGGGAGGCAGCTTACACTAGGTAAAAGGGGCGAGAGGGGGATACTTTATCATTCAATTACTCTTGTACTACAACTTAGACAATATTGAAATAACACTCTCCATGGCCCAAATACTATGAAGATTCATTGGAGCTGCTGTTTTTGTGAAACATTACTATCCCTTTAATTTACATCTACGATACGGACGGCAAAGAGAAATCTTTTAGATTGTAGCCAGCTGTATACCTGCCTGCAGTGGAACTGTACATCAAGGCGGGCGGTACTTTGCTTACTGCATGTATATACATTGGAGCCATATTATAGGCTATATTAACTGTTTATCATTCCTCAGTTAGACGTGAGAGGACTCATAGGCTTTACCGATTGGATACAGTGTCACACCTGCCCGCGTATATTATACAGCAGACGGGAGGTGTGCATCAGCACAGACTATAACAACATATTAGTCACCTCTAGCCCGCATATACTATCATCTGTGTCTGTTTTTCCACGTATCATTGGCCGCTTTTGGACTTGTGTCTCTTACATCGATTATTGAAGACTCTACATATTTATTAAGCAGATATGGGTGGATTTCCAGAACTCACTCGCATTGGACTATAGACATTTCTCTCCATGTGGGGGTGATTTAGCGTTTTTTATCTTGGCAATATTGTTTTATATTATATTAAATTTTGTATTGTGATTTGCCCTATATACCTGGTTGCTTTATTTTCATATTTGCAGTACAGTAGCACTCTCCTAGTGTTTTCCCTTGTTTTTATATACATATATACATGTATATATATACAAATTGTCTAAGCAACTGTGTTTGGTTGAGGAGGCAGGTGGCGGAGCCCCTCCCCAGCCAATCAGTGTTGCGTGCCACACCCCTTGACAGGGAACCCAGTAACACTTAGAATTTTATATATACAGTATACATATCTATATATATAAAAGAGAAAGGCTCATTGCATAATTTATGTCTCCTCAGGGGACACACACACCCAGGGGTGGCAATAAGGAGGGGTTACTTTCCCATTGGGTGATTCAATGGGGGTGTGATTTGGCCCGCCCCCACTATGCAGCCCGCCCACCACTATCAAAGTCAGAAAAAAACAATATGGCCGCCACTTGCTCCTACACCACAGACAAACACACACATGCCCCACTCACACAGCACCAAACTCACACACATGCCCCACTCACACAGCACCACACACACAAAAGCCAGAAAGAAATATGGCTGACACACAGTCACTCACCCTGACTCCCAGTTGCCTCAGCAGGACCTGTACTACAGCCACTGAGGAACAAAATGGCACTCAAAGGGTTAAGGTAGGTCCTCATTGCTCAATTATTTCTTCACTGTCATCATTTGCCATGCAAAACACAGGACAGACAGCCATCAGATTCACACTTAACCCACTGACTGCCACAGGGTTGTGTATCAAACCCCTCATACTGTAAAATTGCATTTCCCTCCCACTTCTCCTCCTTCCCCAGCCTATTACTAACACTTCTCCACATTCATGATTAAGCCCCACCCCTTTTAACCCAAATTGCCCCATTGCTCTCTCCACATCAGCACCACATGAGGGACTCCACAAGTAAAACTTCCCAGGTATTACACACACATGCCCCACTCACACAGCACCACCACACACACAATGCCAGAAAGAAATATGGCTGACACACAGTCACTCACCCTGATTCCCAATGGCCTCAGCAGGACCTGTAGTATAGCCACTGAATGGTGCTGCATCACCAGGGGAACAAAATGGCACTCAGGGGGTTAAGGTAGGCCCTCATTGCTGAATTATTTCTTCACTGTCATCATTTGCCATACAAGACACAGGACAAACAGCCATAAGGTACACACTTAACCCACTGACTGCCACAGGGTTGTGTATCAAGGTTTTACCCCTCAGGGAGTGTGTTCAAACCTATCACACTGTAAACTTGCAATTCCCTCCCACTTCTCCTCCTTCCCCAGCCTATTACTAACACTTTTCCACATTTATGTTAAGCCCTGCCCCCTATTTGTGATTAAGCCCCGCCCACTTTTAACACAGATTGCCCCATTTGTCTCTCCACATCAGCACCACATGACTCCCTTCCAGGGACTGCACAAGTCAAAGTTCCCAGGTATGAATACACTTCCCACTGCTATTTAACTCTGACATGCCTCTCTATACATTAACCATTTGAGTGCCAGAGGGGTGCACAACTCATGCACGCATGTGTTTCTGCGCATATATGTTGCGTGTGTGTGTGTGTGTACATCTCTGTGACATATTTGTGTGCATGTGTGCATCTCCAGTATGTGTATGCATATCTCTGCCGCTCACTGTGTGTGTCTGCCTGTGTGTTGCATATGTCTGTGTTTATCAGTGTGTCTACATTTCACACACGTGCGCCCAACACCGTCCCACATTGGTAGTGTATATATATATATATATATATAAGAGAGAAAACCTGCGTCCCCTGCCACACACACCCAGGGGAGGCTGTAAGGAACAGTTAGCCTGACCCCCAACATCAGTCTTAACCTAGGCTGACCAGACCTCACCTTTAACTGGGGACTAGTGATGAGCGAGCATGCTCGGCCGAAGCTCGGTTCGGCTCGAGCATCGCTCTGCTCGGCACATGGCGGTACTCGTACGAGTACCGCATGTGCTCGCCCGCCATGTTCGGGTCTCCTCCTCGCACGTTTCGCGGCTGCTGCGCAGCCAATAAACGTGCGGGGAGGCTCTGACATCAGTGTAATGCCAGCAGCCATGTTGGCTGCTGGCATTACACTGATTGGCTGGCCAGAACCCGTGATCGGGTGCTGTATAGCACCCGACGCGCGAGTTCGGCTCATTCTTAGCCAGGGAGAGATGCGCTTAGGCAGGGAAAGTCAGTGAAGGGAGAATAAAATTGTTGAAACTCTTTCAAGACCCAAAAGTCCTTTTTAGGACTGTTGTGTGTGGGGGCAGCATTTATATTTTGTTTGGGGGGGCACAATTTCCTTTTTTTTGTGGGGGGGATATATGTAAGGTGACATATAATACTAGATGCACAGGAAGTCATTGTAGGGAGAATAAAATTGTTGAAACTCTTTCAAGACCCAAAAGTCCTTTTTAGGACTGTTGTGTGTGGGGGCAGCATTTAATTTTTTTTGGGGGTGGCAGAATTTCATTTTTTTGTGGGGGGGGGACATGTTCTAAGGTGACATTGTACTAGGTGCACAGGGACAAATATTTCACAGTGCAGTGACAAGCTGACATATTCTGTTAGGTGCACAGGGCCAATGATTTTACAACGCAGCGACAAAAAGGGCCATTTTAAACGTGTGCCTAGCCATAGATTATTGTCACATTCTGTTTAGTGTGCAAATTCACAAATTAACGTCACATATTCCGTTCACTGTGCCTAGCCGCAGATTAGCGTCACATTCTGTTTCGTGTGCCTAGCCGCAGATTAGCGTCACATTCTGTTTCGTGTGCCTAGCCGCAGATTAGCGTCACATTCTGTTTCGTGTGCCTAGCCGCAGATTAGCGTCACATATTGTTTAGTGTGCCTAGCCGCAGATTAACGTCACATATTGTTTAGTGTGCCTAGCCGCAGATTAGCGTCACATATTGTTTAGTGTGCCTAGCCGCAGATTAGCGTCACATATTGTTTAGTGTGCCTAGCCGCAGATTAGTTTTTATCTTCCTTTTTGTGTGTTTTACGGTCAGTCTGTAAAAATGGCGTACTACGGGCGAAACATCGTTCCCAGCAGCGACGTTGGAGTCCAAGATGCATCCAGACATCCTCCCTATGCTGTCCCTGAACCATTTCTGTGGTGTTTCCATAATTTTCTGACCTTTTCCTATGAACCAGGCACCCTCCCCTCATCAGAGCAGGGGGTGCCTGGTGAAATGCTCGAGTCCTCCCATTGACTTCAATGGGGCTCGGGTGCTCGGCCGAGCACTCGAGCCTCCGGGGGCGCTCGGCCAGAGCACCCGAACACCCGAGCATCGGGGTGCTCGATCATCACTACTGGGGACGCATAGGAAAAATACATACTGCAGGACTGCTTTCATTTCAGTGAAGTACTGCAAAATGGCTATTTCCTATGTGTCCCCGGTTAAAGGTGAGATCTGGTCAGCCTACCTTAACCCTTTGAGTGTCAGAGGGGTACGCATACATTGCAATGCGTTGCGTACGTCTCTGGCAGTCAGAGGGTTAGCCCTCTCCTCCACAACTCACCTACTGCTACATAACTTCTCTCGACTTACAACTCCTACTCTAAACAACTCATGGCACAATACTATAACCCACCAACCAGCAGCTCCCATTTTGCTGGGGAGCCACACATTGATCACTTCTTTCAAAGACACACTGGGACACTCAGAGTCAGCTGGGGAATAGGTTAGAACACACAGATCTTCAGTTTCCATGCTAAGAACTGGGGCAGATGGACTCACTTTGTTTCAATTTAACCCTATGAGTGCTGTTGCAATGCCTTGGATACCTCTCTGGCACTCAGAGGGTTAAGCCCATTAACCCTTGGCGTACCAGAGATGATATGCAGCACATTGCTCTGCGTACCTCTGTCACTCAAAGGGTTAATATCTGTTTGGAAAGCTTCCACATTTGGGTATTGTGCAGCCCACTCCTTCCTCACAAGTGGCCCACAGGGTTAAACTGATTTCTTTGAAAATGTCCATTGATTTCAATGAGACTATTAAATCCATGAATGCTACAAACAATGCAAACACATTGCTAAAGCAACGCGTTGGGGACCATTGTAGCATTCAAGGGGTTAAAGCCCCATTTATGTCAACACGATTTTCCTGATTTTTCAATTCAACCCTATGGTGTCAGTTTTTTTTTTACTTGCACCCTTTATCTTGATACATAAGGCCCATACAGTTCTACTCTTACCCCATTAATCTAAACCCATTTATACTTTTGGCTCTTGCAGCAGCTGACTGTGCACTGTGATCTGTGAGGCTGATGTACTAACACAAAGAGGAACAATTCATCTGTACCATACAGAACAAATACAATGCTTTGCTGACCTCTCTAGCGTGGAAGACGTTAAAACGCCCATTTAAATAAATGGATATTGTTCCCTGTGCTGCTGTTACTTTTCCACAAAATTCCACCACTTTCCTTAGTATATGAGCCTTCCTGTTTTGAAGCCTATTAGCTGTTAGGGGTCCCTGTATTGATCCCTTGCCTACGGCCCATGGACAAATAATCCGGTTCTGTCCCAGCCGACCACCACGGCCCACTAATGCAAGGAGCGCCCAACATGTGTCACTTAACCCTTTCACTGCCAGAGGACTATACAACTCATTACACAGCAATGTGTTGCGTACCTCTCTCACACTCAGAGTTAAAGTGCTTCACTCCAGCCAACTGCTACACTATGTCTGTATAATGCAGTAACCCTACAGCCCTGTATTTCATGTCTACTTCACTGTCTATGTATAGTCATTTCTCCCCCTCACCCATTACTTTACTGTAACACTTCACTGTCCCTCCTCTCCTCAATCTCTCATCTCCTCCTCCCTTGTCACCCCCACTCACCTATCCCCTTGCCATTCATCCATAGTCCCAATCTCGCCATTTTACTCCCACATCACTATTACATTATCTATCACTGCATCTGTCACTTAACCCTCTGTCTGCCAACCTATTTCTTCAAATGTACTGCTGTAATCTAAATTATCCCTTTACTCACAAACATCTTCTCACTGTTACCTTCTACAAGTAACACAGCACACTCACTTCAACTGTAAGGATACAGGGTCTTATTCATCAAGTAACATAGCACACTCACTTCAACTGTAAGGATACAGGGCCTTATTCATCAAGTAACATAGCACACTCACTTCAACTATAAGGATGCAGGGCCTTATTCATCAAGTAACACAGCACACTCACTTCAACTGTAAGGACACAGGGCCTTATTCATCAAGTAACACAGCACACTCACTTCAACTGTAAGGATACCGGGCCTTATTCATCAAGTAACACAGCACACTGACTTCAACTGTAATGATACAGGGCCTTATTCATCAAGTAACACAGCACACTCACTTCAACTGTGAGGATACAGGGCCTTATTCATCATGTAACACAGCACACTCACTTCAACTGTAAAGATACAGGGCCTTATTCACCAAGTAACACAGCACACTCACTTCAACTGTTAAGATACAGGGCCTTATTCACCAAGTAACATAGCACACTCACTTCAACTGTATGGATACAGGGCCTTATTCAACAAGTAACACAGCACACTCACTTCAACTGCAAGGATATAGGGCCTTATTCACCAAGTAACACAGCACACTCACTTCAACTGTAAGGATACAGGGCCTTATTCATCAAGTAACACGGCACACTCACTACAACTGTAAGGATACAGGGCCTTATTCACGAAGTAACACAGCACACTCACTTCAACTGTGAGGATACAGGGCCTTATTCACCAAGTAACATGGCACACTCACTACAACTGTAAGGATACAGGGCCTTATTCATCAAGTAACACAGCACACTCACTTCAACTGTAAGGATGCAGGGCCTTATTCATCAAGTAACACAGCACACTGACTTCAACTGTAAGGATGCAGGGCCTTATTCATCAAGTAACACAGCACACTGACTTCAACTGTAAGGACACAGGGCCTTATTCATCAAGTAACACAGCACACTCACTTCAACTGTAAGGATACCGGGCCTTATTCATCAAGTAACACAGCACACTGACTTCAACTGTAATGATACAGGGCCTTATTCATCAAGTAACACAGCACACTGACTTCAACTGTAAGGATACAGGGCCTTATTCATCATGTAACACAGCACACTCACTTCAGCTGTAAAGATACAGGGCCTTATTCACCAAGTAACACAGCACACTCACTTCAACTGTTAAGATACAGGGCCTTATTCACCAAGTAACATAGCACACTCACTTCAACTGTACGGATACAGGGCCTTATTCAACAAGTAACACAGCACACTCACTTCAACTGCAAGGATACAGGGCCTTATTCACCAAGTAACACAGCACACTCACTTCAACTGTAAGGATACAGGGCCTTATTCATCAAGTAACACGGCACACTCACTTCAACTGTAAGGATACAGGGCCTTATTCACTAAGTAACACAGCACACTCACTTCAACTGTGAGGATACAGGGCCTTATTCACCAAGTAACGTGGCACACTCACTACAACTGTAAGGATACAGGGCCTTATTCATCATGTAACACAGCACACTCACTTCAACTGTAAGGATACAGGGTCTTATTCATCAAGGAACACAGCACACTCACTTCAACTCTAAGGATACAGGGCCTTATTCATCAAGTAACACAGTACACTCACTTCAACTGTAAGGATACAGGGCCTTATTCATGAAGTTGAAGAGCTGCAATTAAAACATTTTTTACAAATCTTATCAGCATATCTACATCCCCACTGCGTCTGTCACACACTGTCTACACATGTGACATCATATGCCTATGTGTGTGTGTCTCCGTATGTATGCGTTTCACAGTGCGTGACACACTCTGTCTCTTTAAGTGCGTGTCTGTAACACTGCATATTTCTGTTTCACACAATGTCTCTCTGTGTAAATAATATGACGGGCAACGCCGTTCCACATTGCTAGTATCCTATATAATAATTCACGAAGGGCTAGATTCAAATGTTGGCGTCGGCAGAAAAAACTGATGACGGTGGTTTTGTACCACCAGTAAGCAATGCAAATGTTACACTAGTAAAAATAACAGCAGTTCTGAAACACACGTCGCCCGTTGCCAAGATCTCACCCATAGAGGATAATGTACAAGCGACGCCAAAAGCCATTCAAATGTTGGAGTTAGGGCTAACGAGAGTTAAATTGCAACATTTCACTCCAGAAATCTAACGCCTAATTTTTTTGGAGAACAGCACACCACACAGAGTAAAAAAACCACCGTCACCAGTTCTGAACAGCATTCTCTGTGCTTTTCCTTACCCATACAGTCGGGTAACACAGAGATGGCTTTCAGCACCATAGAGAGCTTTGAATGCCATAGGGATGTGCACTGCTCACCCCTGTGGCATTCAAAGGGTTACAATAAAGAAAACTAGTACACCAAGCACTACACAATGCCCCCCTTCGACATCCCCACCCCCTTAGTATGTCACATATATTGCATATATGGGACATGCTAACTCCATCCACATTCACCTCAGGGACTGCCATTTAGTCCACAAATCTGTCTGATATTCAACTCTTAACTCTTTGAGTACCAGAGAGGTAGGAAAGCATTTCTTAGCATGTTTCCTACCCCTCTGGTACCCAAAGGGTTAATAGGCAAGGTATGGACTACATACCTTGCCTGTATATGTGTGTGTGTGTGTGTGTTTTACATGTTTTATCATTAAAAGACTTTTATTAAACATATATTTACTTACATTCATTCATTTCTAATACCCTACCTCCTGTGTCCCATTGCTATTAGTACTTTTGCTCCACTCTCCTTCAAACAGAGAGTGGAGCAAAAGTACTAATAGCAATGGTACACAGGAGGTAGGGCATTAGAAATGAATGAATCTAAGTAAATATATGTTTAATAATAGTATTTTAATAATAAAATGTTTAAAACACAAACACACACACACACTCACATATATACAGGCAAGGTATGTAGTCCATACCTTGCCTATTAACTCTTTGGGTACCAGAGGGATAGGAAACATGCTAAGCAATTCTTTCCTACCTCTCTGGTACTCAAAGGGTTAATTGTGGAATAAAAGACAGATTTGTCCACTACATGGAAGTCCATGAGGTGGATGTGGATGGGGTTAGTATGCCACATATATGCAATATATGTGACATACTAAGGGGGGATGTGGAAGGGGCATTGTGTAGTGCTTGGTGTACTAGTTTTATTGATTTTAACCCTTTGAATGCCACAGGGGTGAGCAGTGCACATCCCTATGGCATTCAAAGCTGTCCATGGTGCTGAAAGCCATCTCTGTGTTCCCCTAGTGGCTGGGTAGGGAAAAGCACAGAGAATGCTGTTCAGAACTGTCATCTGTGGTTTTGGGTTTTCTGACTGAACTTGATACTTTGCAGTGCTGTGATTGGCTGTGGTGCTAGGTAACATTTTTATTGTGTGTTTTTAGGTAAGATTTTCTACGCGACGCAGGTTTAAGGTTAACGTGTATTTTGTTGGTCATCGCTCGTTAGCCTTTCTGGGTAAGGAAGATTAACGTGTATTTTGTTGGTCATCGCTCGTTAGCCTTTCTGGGTAAGGAAGATTTGAATCTCACGTTACCCGGTCTTGCTTAACGCACGAAGGCAGTTTTTTTTTTTCACGTTGCTTTTAACGCCAACATTTGGATCGAGCCCTAAATGTGTGTTTGTCAGAAGCTGTCATGCACAGTAGAGACTACCCGCACACATGGTGGATACGGAGTGGGGAGTTCCGAATTCAGACCGCAGTCCTTCGGTGCACAGAGAGGACTATGGTCTGAATTTGGAGCGCCCGCTCCGTATTGGCCGCAGGCTGGGCAGTATCTACTGTGCATGACTGTTCCACGGCTGTTGCTAGGTGGCACTGTGGCCCGTGTACACGAGATATTCAACTAGTATATATATATGTGTATGTGTGTGTGTGTGTGTGTTTAATTCATTATAATGTTTTGCTGATCTTTAACCCTTTGTTTGCCAGAGGGGGTATACAATGTATTGCACACCAGTCCGACATTGAGAGAGATAAATGAGGATGAGATTGCCCGTGATAAAAGAAGAGGGGCGACTCTCCTACTTGCTGTCATCTTCTGTGTTCTGTTGATCTTTTATAATAACTTCACAAGACATCTCGTAGCAATCGAATCCCCCAGGTTATCTCCGTAGGTCGTGAGTCAATACCGTTACTATCCAGTCAGGGCAATTAGTCTGACTCTGCCGGGACCTGTCCACACAGGCATTTAGATGAGAATTCCTCTGACATGCTGCCAGCCAGTGACAGATTTAATCAGAGAAGGGAGCGTCTTGAACACCTGCATGCCCCCACGTCTCCCCTCTGAGCACAATTGTTCTATAACTAAACTGAGCCCAGCTGGCAGCCTCTGGATCTCCCCAAACTCCTGAAAACACAATATCATTCTCTCCTCGTTCATCCTCCACTAAAAGGAGCCCTGGTGAGACTGTCAGGAGCCGAGCACGGGGCGGAATATAAAATAGTATTGTTTTACCATCAGTGTTTATAGCTATGTAACTGCTGTACACATCCTGGGAAATCTATCAGCCTCCTGCCCACCGCTGGGTGCCACTGAGGGCTCTAATCAATGGGGGCAATTTATACACTATTCTGTACCGTTGTCTGAATGTGATCAGTGTTCACTGCTCAGATCTCATCTAGATCTCACCTAAATATCACCTAGATCTCACCTACATCTCACCTAAATATCACCTAGATCTCATCTAGATCTCACCTACATCTCACCTAAATATCACCTAGATCTCATCTAGATATCACCTAGATCTCACCTAGATCTCACCTAGATCTCACCTACATCTCACCTACATCTCGCCTAAATATCACCTAGATCTCACCTAAATATCACCTAGATCTCGCCTAAATATACCTAGATCTCACCTAAATATCACCTAGATCTCACCTAGATCTCACCTAAATATCACCTAGATCTCACCTAGATCTCCCCTAGATCTCACCGTAAATATCACCTAGATCTCACCTAAATATCACCTAGATCTCACCAAGATCTCACCTAGATCTCACCTAGATCTCACCTAGATCTCATTTAGATCTTACCTAGATCTCACCTAAATATCACCTAGATCTCGCCTAAATATCACCTAGATCTCACCTAAATATCACCTAGATCTCGCCTAAATATCACCTAGATCTCACCTAAATATCATCTAGATCTCACCTAAATATCATCTAGATATCACCTAGATCTCACCTAGATCTCATCTAGAAATCACCTAGAGAACCGTGTGCCATTCTAGAGACCAAATCTGCAGCAGGACATTAACTCTTTAAAGATCAGAGTGGTGTTAAACCGATTGTGCTGTGCACCCCTCTGGTCTTTTAATGGGTAATAGATAGGAGACACTTCAGAGGACAAGAGCTAAAATAGTGCAGGTTCTTCATGATAAAGTATTACAGGTTAGACAGAAAAAATCCTAATTGCCACTATAATTTTATTCTGACTGGGTGGATTCCCAAATTAATCTTTAAAGGAACAGTAAATGATCAGGGAAAGGGGCTTTATAAGTACAGAAAGGCATCGGACAGGTACAGGAATAGAATCCCTATAGCTTAACCCTTTGTGTACCAGAGGGGTATGCAATGGGTTGCTTTGCAATGTGCTGAGTACCCTCTGCCACTCAAAGGTTTATAACTGTCCAGGAAATCATGATCTGCGGGGCTGGGTGATGTTATAGGAGAGGCAAACTTTATGAAAACCTATAAGTTATAAAGCTTTTCTTGCTGAGTAATACAAGGGGACGACCATTGCTGTCACTTGTTCCATTCATATGTTACAGCTCAAACAGTCAGGAAGTGAGTGACAGCATGATTACTTCTTGTAAGCTCTAACTGACAGGAAGTGACTCAGCAGTTTCTATCACATTCTATGGAGATCTGTTTGTCAGTGACTCACCTCTTCATAGAATTCAACAGATTAACCACTTGAAATCTAGTTAATGTAAAAAAAAATCAAGAGTTTAACTACTGTAATAATTTCTGAGAACATGTATCTCTCAGCAGTGGGAGGACCTTGCTTTATTCAGCAAGAAGGCCGTACTATAAATGTTTTTTTATTAAAAAAAAAACCTTTTACTGCTCCTTTAATGCACTCCAGCAGGAAGGAGGCAACATTACATTACTGTTAAGTCCACTGAAGACCTGTGTCATCAAATTCACAGACTATGGGCTTCAATGTGAGAGGACAGAGATTTCCCAAAAAGCACCCAATGATGTCTGCCAGCTCTGCAGGTCATAGAGATCTGGAGGGTGAACGAGGAGAGTATTGCAGAGTTTTAAGCTATGCAAACTCGAATTCGATAGCTGTCACATAATGTGTTATTCCTGTAAAGTCCTTTACCCTGACCCTTCACCGCCCCTTTATCTTAGACGTGGAACCATTTTGGGGTCCTGGAGTCTTGAAACAAAGAAATATATACAGTACTAAATAAAGATTATTATAGGGGAACTAAGCCACACAGAGTTTATTCATAGTGGTCATTAGGATTTTCTACTCAGATTAAAGGGATAGTAATGTTTCACAATAAAATCAGCTCCAATTAATCTTCATAGTATTTGGGCCATGGAGAGTGTTATATCAATACTGTCAGAGTTGTAGTACAAGAGTAATTGAATGATAAAGTATCCCCCTCCCACCCCTTTTACTGATGTAACACTGTTCACCTCAGAGCAGCAAGACTGTCCGGATGGATCACAGAGAGAGACAATCTTCAGTGATCATAAGGAAAAACCAGTCAAGGGGGGCAGGGTTTTCCTTATGATCACAGTAAGAAGATTGTCCCTTGCTGTGATCTGTCCGGTCAAGAGACCAGATTCCACATCTGAGGGGAGGTGGCTTACACTAGGTAAAAGGGGCGGGAGGGGGATACTTTATCATTCAATTACTCTTGTACTACAACTCAGACAGTAATGAAGTAACAGTCTCCATGGGCCATATACTATGACGATTAATTGGAGCGCTGTTTTTGTGAAACATTACTATCCCTTTAACATCTAAACATGACTATCCCTTTATGGTAGTAATAGCAGACGTGTTAATATCTCTTTATGTGACTGATTTGCCCCTTTCCTCTTTCGCTCTCATTCAGGACTCGATTTCCAATAAGCAGAGTGGACAACTACCTCTAGGTCCAAATGTTGAGGGATGGAGCTAGCCACGCCCACATTCTGAATTGTGGGTGTGTCCAGAGCAATATCGAGGTCCCTGCACCAGTCTTATACCAACTTACAGGTTTTTATTTAACCCCTTGTATGCTGTAGAGATCTCCAACAAAACAAAAATGAACAAAATGAACAAAAATGCGTAGATTTGTTTAGCATCAAGAGGTTACAGCTTTTTTGTAATCCTGGATTGTTAGAGGCCATGGTGTTTTCTGTGCTGGGATACAGTGGATGGGTCTTGGGGCAGGACCATGTGACAAGTATGGGTGTGGCCATGGGCAGCACTAAGAGCACCTGGAATGGGGTTACCTGGGATGTGAACCCGGCCCTGCTTTCATTTCTGTAGTGCATTTGTTTTATTTACCTTCCTGGAAAAAGGAGATGTGAGTTTTCCCATAAGCCTCTGAGGTCTACAGGACATTGATTCACAGGACATTGATTCACAGGACACATTCACAGGACACTGATTCACAGGACTTGATTCACAGGACACTGATTCACAGGACACTGTAGAACTCTCTAGCGTTCAGTGAGTTAAAACTCCATTTAAAAAAATAGGAAACTGAGCAATGTCTATTGACCTGTGTAATGCAGTTTTTTACTCCAGAAATACTCCTTTTTTAGCTTACTGAATACAGCCCTAGACCTCTGTAGTAGTTGAAGGGATAACGGAAATGGAGAGGTTAACCCCTGAGTTAAATTCCCCAGCAAGAGCAGAACGTTTCATCAAGGTCTCCCCAGGGTGCGTGAGGAGCAATCAGTGGGACTATCAGCGCTCTGTGCTCTGCAGGACACTCGTCCCCTGGACTGGAATCTCTTACACTGCGCTGCTGAGACACTAATGATTTTACTGGATAGTCTCACTCCAGTCAGTGGATGCCCAGCACTGCAGGCAGGTGTCCTGGAGGATCCTCTCTCCGCTCCCTAAATCAGTCTCACTCCAAAAATACTCTACACTCAGCGGGGGGCGAGACACTGAGAGCTCAAACCACAGATACTGATTGGCTTGGCGGGGGGGTTGAATGTACCCATATTAATCCTAAAAACACACAGCCACATGTATAAAGTAAAAAGGAACAATTCTGTGCTAAAACAACTGCACAACGAGGAACAAAAAAAGGAATATTTTTGACCCTGCTGGAAGCCTGGAACACAGCACTTACACACAGCATGCATTTTATTTATGTGCCCAGGATCACATGGATTTTTGTCATTTTTTTGGTAACCTGTTAAAAAGTCAGTGGGACACCAGCGACTCTGAACCAGGCAGGTAGCATGCCCTTTGGCTGCGTGCTGTCCTCATGCAGTCTGGAGGGTTGCACTCTTTAAAGGATAGTAATACTTTGTTTTATCTTTATTTTATTTTGTAGGCATTAAAAAAACATGAAGAACGATATAAGTCTTATCTCTCAGACCTTTATGGTTTAAGAGATATTCTCAAGCAAAGTTTCCCCTCCCGCCCCTTTTACCTAGTGTAAGACATCTCTTCTCAGATGTGGAATGCAGTCCATAGACCAGACAGATAACAGAAGGGGACAATCTTCTTCCTGTGAGAACAATGAAAGCCCTGCCCCCTTGACAAGGTTTTTCAGGTTTTCCTTTATCTTAATTGAAGATTGTCCCTCTCTGCAGTCTACCTGGGCACCTCCCTTCTGATCTGGCTGAGCAGTGTTACATCAGTAAAAGGGGCGGAGGGGGATACTTTATCATTGAATTACTCTTGAACTACAACTCTGACAGAATTGAAATAACACTCTCCAAAGTCCAAATACTATGATGATTAATTAGAGCTGCTTTTATTATGAAACATTATTATCCCTTTAACCCATAAACACTTACTTACCATCTATATATATATAAAGAAGACTTTGTGCCTGCCAAAACACACCCAGGGGAGGCATAAAGCAGGAGTTACTACTCCTATTGGGTGATTCGGTCATGCAGGGAGTTGGCCCACCCCCACTATGCAGCCCGCCCACCACTATCAAAGTCAGAAAAAAACAATATGGCCGCCACTTGCTCCTACACCACAGACAAACACACATGCCTCACTCACACACACAGACCACCACACACACATGCCCCACTCACACAGCACCACACACACATGCCCCACTTACACACATGCCCCACTTACACAGCACCAAACAGACATGCCCCCCACTCACACACACAGCACCACATACACACACAAAGCCAGAAATACATATGGCTGATACACACACACAGTCACTCACCCTGACTCCCAGAGGCCTCAACAGGACCTGTACTGCAGCACCAGAGGAACAAAATTGCACTCAAAGGGTTAAGGTAGGTCCTCATTGCTCAATTATTTCTTCACTGTCATCATTTGCCATGCAAGACACAGGACAGACAGCCATCAGATTCACACTTAACCCACTGACTGCCACAGGGTTGTGTATCAAGTTTTACCCCTCAGGGAGTGTGTTCAAACCCCTCACACTGTAAACTTGCATTTCTCTCCCACTTCTCCTCCTCCCCAGCCTATTACTAACACTTTTCCATATTTATGTTAAGCCCCGCCCCTACTCGCGATTAAGCCCCGCCCCCTTTTAACCCAGATTGCCCCATTGCTCTCTCCACATCAGCACCACATGAGGGACTCCACAAGTAAAAGTTCACAGGTATTACACACTCATGCCCCACTCACACAACACCAAACACCCATACGACACACACACAAAGCCAGAAAGAAAGATGGCTGACACACAGTCACTCACCCTGACTCCCAGTGGCCTCAGCAGGACCTGTAGTATAGCCACTGAAGGGTGTGACAGCACCAGGGGAACAAAATGGCACTCAAAGGGTTAAGGTAGGTCCTCATTGCGCAATTACTCTTCACTGTCACCATTTGCCATGCAAGACACAGGACAGACAGCCATCAGATTCACACTTAACCCACTGACTGCCACAGGGTTCTGTATCAAGTTTTACCCCTCATGGAGTGTGTTAAAACCCCTCACACTGTAAACTTGCATTCTCCTCCCACTTCTCCTCCTTCCCCAGCCTATTACTAACACTTTTTCACATTTATGTTAAGCCCCGCCCCCTACTCGCGATTAAGCCCCACCCACTTTTAACCCAGCTTGCCCCATTTGTCTCTCCACATCAGCACCACATCAGTCCCCTCTAGGGACTTCACAAATCAGTGTTCCCAGCTATGAACACACTTCCCACTGCTATGTAACTCTCACATGCCTCTCTGTACCTTAACCCTTTGAGTGCCAGAGGGGTACACAACTCATGAGCACATGTGTTTCTGCTCATATATGTTGTGTGTCTGTGTGTGTACATCTCTGTTACATATGTGTGTCCATGTGTGCATCTCCAGTGTGTCTGTGTGTACATGTGTTTTGCATGTCTCTGCCGCTCACTGTGTGTATGTGCATACCTCCCAACATTTCACAGGGCCAAAGAGGGACACGTTAGTTTTAGGTGATATTATTGGGGGTGTGGCTGGTGGGCGGGGCATTAGTACGAATTTTTAGGTTATTTCATGACCTATTACTGGCTATTTATGTAACTGAATAAATGATTTAGTTCAAGACCAAAGTATTTAATTTGCACAGACTAATGTATAAACACATATACTGAAGTTTATTGCTTTATTGCTGTACAGCAAAGTAGTACACACCACACAGTCAGGGCTGGTGCAAGGATTTTTGCCACCCTAGGCAAAACCTAATTTTGCCGCCCATTTCGCTCCGCCCCTTGTGTCCCACCCCTTTATACCCCGCCTACTTATACCCAACCTCTTTTCATGATTGTCCTCTCTCTGCCCCCTGAGCCACTCTGCCCCTGTTCTGGAGATGCCTGTAAGAGATGCCCCCCACCAGCTCCAACTTGCCCCTTATCAGCTTCACTTTGGCCCACCAGTTCCACTTTGCCCCTATCAACTCCAACTTGCCCCCATCAGCTCCAACGTGCCCCCACCAGCTCCATTTTGCCCCCTCAGCTTCACTTTGCCCCCTCAGCTCCAACTTACCCCCATCAGCTCCACTTTGCCCCCCATCCTCTCCAACTTACCCCCATCAGCTCCACTTTGCCCCCCATCCGCTCCAACTTGCCCCCACCAGCTCCACTATGCCCTCTCAGCTCCAACTTTCCACTATCAGCTCCACTATGCCCCCAGCAGCTCCAACTTGCCCCCATCCGCTCCAACTTGCCCCCCCATCCGCTCCAACTTGCCCCACCAGCTCCACTTTGCCCCCCCCCTCAGCTCCACTTGCCCCCCCTCAGCTCCAGCTTGCCCCCCCTCAGCTCCACTTTGACCCTCATCAGCTCCACTTTGACCCTCATCAGCTCCAACTTGCCCCCACCAGCTCCACTATGCCCCCTCAGCTCCAGCTTTCCCCTAACAGCTCCAACTTGCCCCCATCATCTCCACTTTGCCCCCATCATCTCCACTTTGCCCCACATCTGCTCCAACTTGCCCCCTCAGCTCCACTATGCCCCCTCAGTTCCAACTTGCCCCCCATCACATACCTGTAGCTCCCGCGCAGTCTTCTCTTCAGTAATGCAGAGCGAGGCAGGAGATCATGACTCCCAGCGCGCTCTGCATTACTAAAGATCCGACCAGATGAGGGAGCGCTGTAGCAACACAGACCTGACTGTGTTGTGGTTCCTGGCATGGTGTGTGTGGGCGCAGCTCTTCTCCGCTGCATGCCCGCGCCCCCAGTACGTGTGCGCCCTAGGCCGGCGCCTACCTCGCCTATAGGTGGAGCCGGCCCTGCACACAGTCTGACCTCCTAAAAAGAGGGACAACAGGGTGGGAAAGAGGGACAGAGGGATTTGGCCCTCAAAGAGGGACTGTCCCTCCTAAAGAGGGACACTTGGGATGTATGGTATGTGTCTGCCTGTATGCTGCATATGTCTGTGTTTATCAGTGTGTCTGCATTTCAAACACGTGCGCCCAATGGTCATAACATGACGGGCAACGCCGTCCCATGTTGCTAGTTGATAATAAATAAAGACACAACAACCTGAACGATGGTGGAAAGGCCGCAGCATGTATTAAATAAATAATTATTAAAAACATCTTTATTTTTTTAAAACATGAAGCATTTTCTAATAACCACAAAACCTTACCAGCCATACCAGCCTGATAAGCCAACATGTAACCAGAATCAAAAGAGGTGCCACCCTACCAGCCAGGGGTCTAACAAAAAATTATAATGAATAACTTATAATACCTCCATGCTGCGACTAACATACAAATGAATTCAATATAAATAAACAACTTTATTTTTTTTTTTAATTATTTATATATATATATATATATATATATATATATATATATATATATATATACACACTAGTTAAAGGGCCCGTTACACGGGCCACAGTGCCATTGGCAGCCGGTCTGAAGGAGCATCCAGCTCTGTATGAGCCGCGGCGTGGGTAGTCTCTACTGCACATGACTGAAGCACGTGCAGCAGTCTCTCCTGCACATGACTGCGGCGTTACACACATCGTAGCGAATTATTTCATAGGATACTAGTTGAACAGCCCGTTACACGGGCCACAGTGCCTCTGGCAGCCGGTCGCGGGTCTCCCGGCCTTGGCTGATACAGAGCCTCTGGCAGCCGGTCGCGGGGCAGCCACACGCAGTGTAGACTGCCCGCGCCTCGGCTGATACAGAGCTGGACGCTCCTTCGGAGCGCCCAGCTCTGTATCAGCCGCGGCGCGGGTACTCTCTACTGCGTGTGACTGCCGCACGCGCAGCAGTGTCTACTGCGCATGTCGGGCGTTACACACAACTTGGCGAATTATTATATAGGATATATATATATACATATTTATTTTTTGGGGAGGGAGAGGCAAGAATCAGACAGCTCAGCTGATAATAACTGAGGTAACTTAGCTTTCCCGCTCAAAACAGGGCTACCTCGCGCTAGGCAGGTATCTCACAGCCAATAGCCCTGCTAGGCGGGAAAGAGGAAAATTCCAGAAAGATCTTAGCTAAAAATAGAAATATCTGCCCAGGATTTAAAGATATATCCCCCCCTTAAACTTTACTTCACCACAAATTTTTTATTTTATTTTTTTTTTTAAATATACACCAAGAGGCAACACCCAGCTCCATGGGGTCCCTCCTAATTATTTTGGTTCCCTTCATTATATACTGAGGCTTCCCTTAGAATTTATTGTCTGTGACAATTCTGAATAACCGGAGATTCCTTGGAGGCCGTTATGATGCGTTTCAGACATGCAAATGTACACATACATGTATTATATACAGGTTGTATATTCTGTACAAGTGTTGGCCATTTTTCCTCACCGCAACCTTGTAGATAGTCCGGCATTCTGGTCTTTATCAGAGCCAGTGGTGTGACTTGGTAACCAGAACTGGTGAGTTAATAACTGGAATGCTGTAGTCGCTGGGGATTTTACAAGGCTCGTTTGTTCCTAATCTACTGTTTTTTGGGCCAATCTGTGAAACAGCGAGGCTCATTCATTAGGAATTCTATATTTTTATGTGCATTATTTCATCTCATTTGCATGTTTTGACAAGAAGCTCTTGGAAAGCAGTGGAATTGTTACTGTTCCTATCTAGTGACAGATCAGTATGATCCGCATCAAATTAATATCACTGTCTGTCAGCACCATTCATTTTTATTACTGAACTAAAATCTCCTAATAATAACAACCTGTTATTTATCTTCTTATGGTCAGAAAATCTTAATGGCCCCTTTGAACTTTGCCTTTGTGTGTCTGTTCAAGAGAGAACATTTTCATTCAGTCCTTCATGTCACATGGAGGTGGACATGACAATTGCTGGAAATTCTGTGTACGGGAGACCTATTCCCTTAAAGGGATAGTAATGTTTCATAATAAAAGCAGCTCTAATTAATCATCATAGTATTTGGACTTTGGAGAGTGTTATTTCACTACTGTCAGAGTTGTAGTTCAAGAGTAATTCAATGACAAAGTATCCCCCTCCCGCCCCTTTTACTGATGTAGCACTGCTCAGCCAGATCAGAAGGGAGGTGCCCAGGTAGACTGCAGAGAGGGACAATCTTCAATTAAGATAAGGGAAAAACCTGAAAAACTTGTCAAGGGGGACAGGGCTTTCATTGTTCTCATAGGAAGAAGATTGTCCCCTTCTGTTATCTGTCTGGTCTATGGACTGGATTCCATATCTGAGAAGAGATGGCTTACACTAGGTAAAAGGGGCAGGAGGGGGAAACTTTGCTTGTGAATATCTCTCACACCATAAAGGTTTGAGAGATAAGACTTGTATCATTCTTCATGTTTTTTTAATCCCTACAAAATAAAATAAAGTTAAAATGAAGTATTACTATACCTTTAAAAGAGCTTTTACAAAGAACTGAGCAATTTTGTGCTGTTTCTGGTTTTAAATTGAACTTGGATAATAATGGCAGTTTAGCGACCTGAGACTAGGAACGCCTGTGTAACATAAGAGATTTTATAGATAAAACTGTTTTATTATATATTGCGCTCTCTATCCCCTACACAACATCTTAAGTGCCTTAATAAAACCTGTTTTTCACTTTTTATGGGGTTAAGCAATGTTGAAGCTTCAATTTTTATGTACTATCCCCAGGAAAAATGAGAAGATATTATGTTCATTTAAATGTGAAATATTTGATTTTATGTCTCAGGAACTTTAACGGCGACACACATTGGCCCCACTTTATAAGACGAGCTGCGGGTTTTATTCTAAGAAGAATGTTATGAAATATCGCTAAATTATCCTGTGTTTGTGGCCTTTCCAGGTTTTATGGAATTTTAGAGACCATGGTGTCAGAGTTTAACCCTCTGAGTGTCAGATGAGAATGCAACACATTCCCCTCTGGCACTCAGAGGGTTAACTTGCAGGTCTTTTGACTAAAAGGAAAACCTAAACATGATTTAAAGACTGTGAACGCTTGTTCCAATCATACATATAAATGAGAGAGGAACCAGAGAGATTTGGAGGAAGACGTCTCAAAAGGAGCTTTGTAGAATAATCCATTAAAGGAGGAAATGTAAACTCTGTAGTGGTGTGAAAAAACAATTACAAAGCACAAGGCAGAATAAATTATATAATATAATTATATTCTACATTTATATGTCTGAAACAGAGCACAACAACCTGCTTCCAGCAAGAAATCTGCCATTATACATCACTTCTACCGCCTGTTCACAACCACATAGGAATCTGGGATCTTTAGCTGGAAGCAGGTGGTTGCTGTGCTCCGTTTCAGACGTATAAATGTAGACATATAAGTATATTATATAATTTATTCTTTGCTGTTGCTATGGAGTTTTTTTCACACCATAAAATGTTGATGTTTCGGCGTACCGCCTTTCATCAGATTCACTATCCCGAGTTTATCAAATGGACCAGCACTGGCAAGCCCACAAGGTCTAAATGCTGGCTGTTGTGTAAATACGATGATGACCGGGTCATGCATTTCCACCTCTGGCTTTCTGAGCAAAGCTTGTGACGGGTCCCCTGTGCCCCAACCGGGCACACCCGTCCAAACAGATTCTTCCCAGCAGCCAAACCACCGATGTCAGCCCGATCTCGAAGATTCAGTCCTCTAACACCTTTCCCCCAAGAAAATCAGACGACACATGTTGCCTGAGGTAAAAACAGGAACTCCTTAATTTGGACACACACAGGGTTTATACATATGTTTGTGAACACAGTCAACCAATAGCAGATGGGAATCACAAGAACCCCAATCTTACTGGGACTTAATTACGGTAACACACATTAGAAAACAAACAAACAGTCCTTCTATCAGATCTGCTAAGGTAATTACATTTACATCAGTAACTGACATAATACAATCAGCTTCACAAAGCAACAAATGCAAACACATAACCCCAGGAAGACAAAGAATTGTGAGGAGTACCCATCAAGAAAGAACAAGATAAAGTGTCTTATTCTAGGCACAGTAGCCTCTCAACAGTGCTTCAACTCACATTTTTCACTCCCATGTATCATTGCAGAGCGAAAGTTTCCATATTCATAACAGACTGGTCCACCCACAGACAGTCCAGCTCCAAAATGTCAGGCAAATTCTCTCCGCACAAGATAACCAGCATAACCACAGACACGTTTCGGCCTATGTAGACCTCATCAGTGTGGTGCAGCTGAACCCCTCTAGGCACATGGAAGCAAGGGCCCATGCCTGTGATGCCCTTATACTTAGGGAGACAAAGAATTGTGAGGAGCACCCATCAAGCACAAACAAGATAATGTGTCTAGTTCTAGGCATGGTAGCCTCTCAAAGGTGCTACAACTCACGTTTTTCACTCCCACGTGCCATTGCAGAGGCCCACATAGGCCAAAACATACGTCTGTGGTTTTGCTGATTCTCTCGTGCGGAGAGGATTTGCCTGACATATCAGAGCTGGACTGTCTGACGGCGGGACCAGTCTGATATGAATATGGAAATTTCCTCTCTGCAATGGCACATGGGAGTGAAAAATGGGACTTGTAGCACCATTGAGGGGGTCACTATGCCCAAGAACAAGACACTTTATCTTGTTCGTTCTCGATGGGTGCTTGTCACATCGTTTGTTTCTTTGTCTCCCTAATTGAAAGGGGATCCCAGACATGGGCCCTTGCTCTCCATGTACCTAGAGAGGAATCAGCTGCACCACACTGACAAGACCATGTAGACCAAAACGTATGTCTGTTGTTTTGCTGATTCTCTCGTGTGGGGAGGATTTAGGCCTGACATTTCAGAGCTGGGTTGTCTGATGGTGGGACCAGTCTGATATGAATATGGAAATTTCCTCTCTGCATTGGCACATGGGAGGGAAGAACATGACTTGTAGCACCATTGAGGGGTCACTATGCTCAAGAACAAGACACTTTATCTTGTTTGTTCTCAATGGGTGCGTGTCACAAAATTTGTTTCTTTTCTTCCTAAGTGAGAGGGGATCCCAGGCATGGACCCTTGCTCTCCATGTACCTAGAGGGAATCAGCTGCACCACACCAATGAGGCCCACGTAGGTCGAAATGTATATCTGTTGTTTTGCTGATTCTCTCGTGCGGGAAGGATTTGCCTGACATTTCGGAGCTGGGCTGTCTGACAGCGGGTCCAGTCTGATATGAATATGGAAATTTCCTCTCTGCAATGGCACATGGGAGTGAAAAACGTGACTTGTAGCTCCATTGAGTGGTCACTATGCTCAAGAACAAGACACTTTATCTTGTTCGTTCTCCATGGGTGCTTGGCACATCATTTGTTTCTTTGTCTCCCTAATTGGAAGGGGATCCCAGGCATGGGCCCTTGCTCTCCATGTGCCTAGAGAGGAATCAGCTGCACCACACCAACGAGGCCCACATAGGCCGAAACGTACGTCTGTGGTTTTGCTGATTCTCTCATGTGGGGAGGATTTAGGCCTGACATTTCAGAGTTGGGTTGTCTGACGGCGGGACCAGTCTGATATGAATATGGAAATTTCCTCTCTGCATTGGCACATAGGAGTGAAAAACGTGACTTGTAGAACCATTGAGGGGTCACTATGCCCAAGAACAAGACACTTTATCTTGTTCGTTCTCCATGGGTGCTTGTCACAACATTTCTTTCTTTGTCTCCCTGAGTGGAAGGGGATCCCAGGCATGGGCCCTTGCTCTCCATGTGCCTAGAGGGAGTTAGCTGCACCACAAAGATGACACCCACATAGGCCGAAACGTACGTCTATCGTTTTGCTGATTCTCTCGTGCGGGGAGGATTTGACTGACATATCGGAGCTGGACTGTCTGAGGGAGCGACCGGTCTGATTTGATTATGGAAATTTCCTCTTTGCAATGGCACGTGGGAGTGAAAAACGTGACTTGTAGCACCATTGAGGGGTCACTATGCCCAAGAACAAGACACTTTATCTTGTTTGTTCTCGATGGGTGCTCGTCAAAATATGCCCCACCCCCAATACATAATAGAGTCTCAGGCCTGGTGTCACCTTGGAGTCTGGCCGACACCCTTCTCCATTTTGTGGTTCGGGCCATGCTTCTGTAGAAGAGCCCCTGGTTCACAAGTGACAGTGTTCGGTCACAAAGCTGTAAAAACAACTAGCAAAATCTCTATAAAATCTCAAATTTAGATGTGGTTGAAAAACATTGACTGCCCTAGTCTTATGTGCATGTTGCATTAACATATTGTGGGTATGAAGTAGACATGTTATGTAAATGGAAGGTCACTGCTGGAAGCAGATCCTCGTGATCTGTTTCAGACATTTTAATGTACCCATAAATGCATTCATACATTATATACAGGTCATGTATTCTGTGGGATTTAGGGACTTTGTTTCACACCCCTACCACCACTACCAGCTCCACATAACCTTGTTGATGGTTTTACATTCTATCATCAAATCTGGCAGTACAAGTCAATCCCTAAATCCCACCCCAGCAAAGATTAACCTTCTACGCTTTGCTTTGTGGGATAAGCTGTGAAAGTGACAACAACAACAAGGGGAAATTGAAATTCATATGGGGTGGAAAAAATTGACTGCACAGTTTTTTCTCATTTGCATGTTGTAACTAGGAATTCTGGGTATGCAATAACAATGCTGTATAATGGGACATTCCTTCGTGGGGATACATTATTGTGATCTATTTCAGACATGAAAATATAAACCATAAGCACATGTAAAGGATTTTGTGCAGTGGATGGACATTGTCATTTTTTTCCCACAATAACCTTGTTGAGGGTTTAGCATACAGAGATAGGGTGTTGGAGTGAGGTGCCTAGCTAATACTTATTGGATCCAGGGGCCGATGGGCCTTTTTGGATGTCTAGCGTTATCACAACATCACCGTTTCTTGGCCTTTTGGCTAAGATCAAGTGTAGTACCTGCTCAGGCAGGTGGCAGATGTCTGGGCAGTGGTGGCATTCTATGCTTGGTCTGATGCTGGGGGTGAGGAGAAGACCGAGGTGCAAAATGCGCTGTAGGACACAGACACGTGAGGAAGGACACGGGTTTGGTGGAGCACAGCACATGCACTTGGACCTTCTTTTAATTTTGATCACTTCTTCTGCCCTGGCCCTCTGGCTGGAGGTCAGCGAAGAATTTTATATAATTCCAGCCAGACGGCTGGGGCCTTAACAGGCACTCTACTCTCTCTCACTGAGCACATTTTTGCACAAGTGAAGTTTGAGGGTTTTTTTTGAGCACTTATGTACTAGCACTTCACGAACACAAACACTTTCAACACTGGAAATGCCACAGTGGGGCAGGGTCAGAAGACTCAACTTTGGTGGGGGAGGTGGATGGCTGCCTCCCCTAAATGTTGCTGAGGCTCCTCTCTCCGGAGGGAGCTGAAGATTGAAGCCCTGGGGTAGAGATGCTGACGCTGAGGCCAACGCCGAAGACCCCAGGGTGAAAGCCCTCCTCTCGTCTTCGGAGAGAGGAGGAGAAGCTAAAGGGCCCCCCTAGCATTGGCGAAGGGGGGCTGACAGCTGACCCTGCCCCAGAAGATGCACCGAACTCACGAGAAGTCACGGTCACAATTGGACGCGGGACGAAGCACAGGAGCACAGTATAAAGACTGCACGCACCTCAGGCTTAATTCAATAACATCACAACATCACCCACTTTCCTAATCCTCTGATAAGTGTCATCAAACAGGCGAAAAGGGAACAGTTTTGGAGCGATTCAGATTTGTATTAGGAAACATATAAAACTACTGATTGATGGGGCTTTAAACCTGTTAATGCTAGTGATGTCTCCAACGCATTGCGTCACATTGTGCTGGAAATCTATTATTCAAGAATTTAGAATTTACAAAATCAGGGATGTTTATTTGTGAACTGCAGTTAAGAAACAATGAACAATAGAGCCTTGGTGCTCACTGACATCATTGCCTCAGTTATCCCTAAGAAAAGATATTATGTATGAAGTGTTACTGAAATAACCACGTCCAATCTTATGTACGGCCTTGAGTTTTATAACTCACTCTCCGCATTTTGTTAGACAAAAAACATGTTTTCTTAAACACATAGACTTTGCATAACAGCAAGCAAAAATGGCTGCGGCAGACCATAACTCATTTTGATCAGATTCTCTGACAAGGTGGATTGTCCCAGTTCAACTTCATTATTGAGGCTGATAAACTGTCCATATTCTTAATTTCTATCTATCTTATTCCACTCTGGCTATGCATACCAGGCAGATATTTCAGGATAATCATCTGCATTTGGAGTCAAACATAAATTAATGACATCTGCTTGAAAATAAATAAAAAAAGTGATTTATGAAGATCAATTCCAAAAAAAGAGAGAGAGAGAGAATCGGCCTCCTCTCCCGGTAGGTGATAAATATTTGATAGCACAGAGGTACGCGAGCCATCGGAGGGGAATCAAAGGGATTAGAAAAGAATTGGGAGAAAAATAACTGAACGTAGGATGGTGGCGAGTGGGAATTTAAATTACTTTTCTTTTACTGTGAAGTGAACGTCTGCAATGAATCTCATTACAGGAAAGGGAAAAAACACACAAACTTCGGGCTCTGTGGGGAGATGGATAAAAAGATTCTTTGAAGGTTGTTGAAGAATTGTAGCTTAAAAAATCACAAGAGGTGATACCAACATTTCATATTTATAAAAGATTAAAGATATTGTTATGGATAGTGGGCATGTCAACTCTGTACTTAATGATTACTTGGGATTAAAAAAAGGTTAAACTAGGTGTTAAGAGATTGGTGGAAATTCTGTCTGTAAAATTATTGCAATTAATGATAGATTCTCTGAGATACAATTTTCTTCCCTTCCACTTTTACACAAAACACAACTTCATGGCGCTATCCGTTATCAGTCAGTGAACTGGAATTAACCTTTTATACACAGCAAATTTTTTAATTGTGATATAATTAGCGCTGTTTGATCTGTATATATAGGCAAGTACGGAATACATGTACAAAACAAACAAAACTAGCAAAAGCACAATATTTTAATAACAACTTGGACAATAACATTTCAAAGCCTGCCAACTTTTGGAAGGTTATAAAAAACATCTACAATCCACCTAACCATTCTCACCCATCAAATATAACAATAGACAATGAAACCATACAGTGCCCCCCAGCCATAGCCAATGCTTTCAACAGCTACTTTGTTGGATGTGCCACCACACTGATTAAACAAAACAAAGGCCACTCTGAAGTCCCACCAAGTTCAGAACAGTCACTGGCACCTGCTGCCTGGTCCAACAGTGCAAATGAATTCAATTTCAGGCCAGTAAATGAAAGTGAAGTATATGATCACCTCCTCAACCCAAAACTGAAATCTCAATTGAGCCCTGACCAACTACCAGCAATTTTATTAAAGCTCAGTGCTATGATCACAGCCCAACCGATAGCAACTCTAATTAATGCCTCTTTGACATCAGGGTATATGCCCAAATCCTGGAAAGTGGCAAGAGTTGTACCTATCCACAAAAGTGGGGATAAAAATGTAGTATCAAATTACAGACCGATATCTCTCATCCCCACTTTATCTAAAATCATAGAGAAATGTGTACATGTGCAACTACATAAATATTACCAACAGACCAGTTTCTTCACCCCTCTTCAATCAGGGTTTAGACCAAACCACTCAACAGTCACGTCTCTTCTAAAAGTAACCAATGATATCCAGACTGGCATGGAAAATGGTGAACTCACTGGAGCTATTTTCCTTGATTTCGCTAAGGCCTTTGACACAGTAGACCATAACATTCTTATCAGCAAACTCCATAACTCAGGATTGGGTAATAATTCTCTACAATGGTTCCGATCCTATTTATCAGACAGAATGCAGTATGTGTCAGTTGCAAACAATGACTCCCGTCCGCTCAAAATAACAAGTGGAGTTCCCCAAGGCTCCATTCTTGGCCCTCTTCTATTTTCTCTTTTTCTAAATGATCTGCCCAAGGTTTGCAAATCATCTTCAGTACACATGTATGCAGATGACACCATAATCTATGCTAAAAACTCTAGCATATCACAACTTGAAACCGAATTACAACATGATTTCTACAAAGTGGAAAGATGGATAACACAGAACAAACTTTTCTTAAACACAGATAAAACAGTCACAATGATATTTGGCACAAAGCACAAACTGCATAATCTCGACAATATCCACCTATCCATTGTGACAGAGTCTAATCGTAAATTGGCCCCAGTAGACTCCTACAAATATCTTGGTATGTGGCTTGACCCTAACCTCAATTTTGGTCACCACATTGACAAATTAACCTCTAAACTTTATCCCAAAATAAGTACACTTTATAGAAACAAATTATGTCTAAGTACCCAGGTGAGAAAACGTATTGTACAACAGATGCTGCTGCCAGTCATAGACTATGGTGACGTAGTATATGCTCCAGCACCAGAAATCCACCTCAGTAAACTTGACACTATATAATTCATTATGCCGCTTTATCCTCCAGTGTGACTACACTACCCATCATTGTGACATGCTAAAAGAACTAAATTGGCTAACACTCAAATCTAGACGTGACCTTCATCTTTCTTGCTTAGTACACAATCACTTCTCTGGAAAACTACCACAATACCTAAGCAGTATGCTCACCCCAGCTCTCCATACTAACTATAACCTCCGCTCCACTACTAACAACTCACTGCGTATACCACAATACAAGAAAGAAGCAGGAAGATCTGCCTTCTCCTTCAGAGCTCCAAAAATCTGGAACAATCTGCCGGAAAAAATCACATCTGCACCCAGTCTAAAATCCTTAAAAGCAAATGTTTCTTTATATCTACAAACAGTGTGTAACTGCAAATAATCCCATTATTTAATAAGTATGTATATTTCTGTATGTTTGTATATAATGTCTCACAATTAGTGTAAATATGTAACCTTTTACTGAAAACTATCCAGGACATACTTGAAAACGAGAGAAATCTCAATGTATTCTTCCTGGTAAAACATTTTCTAAATATCTCATTTTGTTGTTAACACAGTGAATACCATAAAAACAATTTTAGGGAAATGGTGTAAGAGTGGATGTGGTCAAACTTGATGTCAAAACAAAATCATATGTTAAAATAATGGAGCTATTAAATCCAATTTTAACCCCGAAACTTATCTATAAAATTAAAGTGGAGCAATGTAGGGGTAAATTAATAGGAAAAAAGGTGAGAAATTAAAAAAATCTTCTATTTTAATTGATTAACTTGAGATTTTAACCCCTTGAATTCTAGAGAGATCTGCAAAATTCAATAATTTAAGGGTCCCATTTCAATCAATGGAAATGTTCAATTGTCCCCATGTTGTGGCTGGCGTGTTCCACAATTTTTCCATTTTCTGTACATATGCCCAAAATGTTTGCAATGCATTCCATACCCCTCTGGCACTCAAAGAGTTAATATGTTTTGTCTTATGAGCTGAATCTCTCTAACTTTAGGCATTTACTACCCTTAATTTACTTTATCCTGAGTGCTGAGTCTTTGTCAGCTTTACTCATTAATGGAGAGAAACTCCACCCCCTACCACTCCCGTGATAATCTCTGTAAGGAATTGCAGTGGACTTCAATACACACACACACAACACAACACATACACACATACAATACACACACCACAACACAACACATACACACACACCACAGCACATACGCACAATGCAATATACACACACCACAATGCATACACATGCAAAACACACATGCAATACAAATGCACAACATGGGCAAAACCGTGCCAATAACGGTAGTATATATATATATCACAAAATTTTGTCTCTGTATACATTTAGTTGTCTTTAGGGCGTACAACCTACATGGAAAGGTTTAATCCAGAACAGAACTTGTCTCTGTTTAGTGTACTTAGGCCTCTCTCTTTCTTTTACTCTCTGTCTCCCAATTTCTCTCACTGTCTCTCACTGTCTATAACTGTGACCCAAACTGCACTGTTTATCATCCTCTCGCCACGTGTTTAGAGATAGAAAACCTTTTGGTAATTTAATTCTCGGTGTCAGTAGGAGGAGAGGAAAAGACTCAACTGAGCCGTGAGGATTCAGGACAATATCGACTCGCAGTCTGAATCACATTGCACCAGAGAGGAGCGGGTCATGGAGCGCAGGTACAGTGTGCTGGGGTGTGGGGGGTCATTGGACTTAACCTCAACCTAACCTCATTACTTAGTGGGACCTAGAGTGAAAGTCACCTAGGCTGATGTACTAAGTAACTGGAGAAATTCTGGGACAAACTGGCTGTCCCATTATTGTCCAACCCAATTCTCATTGATTGAAATGAGGCTTTTAAAGTGATAGTAACCTTTTATTATGACTTTATGTATTTTAGTGCATGACATGTAATATCATTATTATCATTTTACTAATCTTTATTAATCTTAATTTTATTTACACTTTCACGTACCGGGCAGTGACCTTCCTAGACATCTGTTTACAGAGAGTTATATGGTCAGTCATTGATGAAATCAAAGACTGTGATACAATGTATCCCTTCAACACTGAGTTGTCTGTATGCTATATGTCATTTTATTTACATTGTATCACTATCCTTGTATCACTGATTGATCTGTATGTTATTTTCTTTACATTGTATCACTATCACTGTATCACTGATTGATCTGTATGTTATTTTCTTTACATTGTGTCGCTATCCCTGTATCAGCGAGTGATCTGTACGTTATCTTCTTTACATTGTATCAATATCCCTGTATCACTGAGTGATCTGTACGTTATCTTCTTTACATTGTGTCGCTATCCCTGTATCACCGAGTGATCTGTACGTTATCTTCTTTACATTGTATCGCTATCCCTGTATCACTGATTGATCTGTACGTTATCTTCTTTACATTGTATCGCTATCCCTGTATCACCGAGTGATCTGTACGTTATCTTCTTTACATTGTGTCGCTATCCCTGTATCACTGAGTGATCTGTACGTTATCTTCTTTACATTGTATCACTATACCTGTATCACCGAGTGATCTGTACGTTATCTTCTTTACATTGTGTCGCTATCCCTGTATCACCGAGTGATCTGTACGTTATCTTCTTTACATTGTATCATTATCCCTGTATCACCGAGTGATCTGTACGTTATCTTCTTTACATTGTGTCGCTATCACTGTATCACCGAGTGATCTGTACGTTATCTTCTTTACATTGTATCATTATCCCTGAATCATCGAGTGATCTGTACGTTATCTTCTTTACATTGTGTCACTATCCCTGTATCATCGAGTGATCTGTACGTTATCTTCTTTACATTGTATCACTATCCCTGTATCATCGAGTGATCTGTACGTTATCTTCTTTACATTGTGTCGCTATCCCTGTATCACTGAGTGATCTGTACGTTATCTTCTTTACATTGTATCACTATCCCTGTATCACTGAGTGATCTGTAGGTTATCTTCTTTACATTGTATCACTATCCCTGTATCACTGAGTGATCTGTACGTTATCCTCTTTACATTGTATCACTATCCCTGTATCACTGAGTGATCTGTACGTTATCTTCTTTACATTGTATCACTATCCCTGTATCACTGAGTGATCTGTATGTTATTCTCTTTACATTGTGTCGCTATCCCTGTATCACTGAGTGATCTGTACATTATCTTCTTTACATTGTATCACTATCCCTGTATCACTGAGTGATCTGTATGTTATTTTCTTTACATTGTATCACTATCCCTGTATCACTGAGTGATCTGTACGTTATCTTCTTTACATTGTATCACTATCCCTGTATCACTGAGTGATCTGTATGTTATTTTCTTTACATTGTATCACTATCCGTGTATCACTGAGTGATCTGTACATTATCTTCTCTACATTGTATCACTATCCCTGTATCACCGAGTGATCTGTACGTTATCTTCTTTACATTGTATCACTATCCCTGTATCACTGAGTGATCTGTATGTTATTTTCTTTACATTGTATCACTATCCCTGTATCACTGAGTGATCTGTACTTTATCTTCTCTACATTGTATCACTATCCCTGTATCACTGAGTGATCTGTACGTTATCTTCTTTACATTGTATCACTATCCCTGTATCACTGAGTGATCTGTACGTTATCTTCTTTACATTGTAACACTATCCCTGTATCACCGAGTGATCTGTACGTTATCTTCTTTACATTGTGTCGCTATCCCTGTATCACTGAGTGATCTGTACGTTATCTTCTTTACATTGTGTCGTTATCCCTGTATCACTGAGTGATCTGTACGTTATCTTCTTTACATTGTAACGCTATCCCTGTATCACCGAGTGATTACATTGTATCACTATCCCTGTATCACTGAGTGATCTGTAGGTTATCTTCTTTACATTGTATCACTATCCCTGTATCACTGAATGATCTGTACGTTATCCTCTTTACATTGTATCACTATCCCTGTATCACTGAGTGATCTGTACGTTATCTTCTTTACATTGTATCACTATCCCTGTATCACTGAGTGATCTGTATGTTATTTTCTTTACATTGTGTCGCTATCCCTGTATCACTGAGTGATCTGTACATTATCTTCTTTACATTGTATCACTATCCCTGTATCACTGAGTGATCTGTATGTTATTTTCTTTACATTGTATCACTATCCCTGTATCACCGAGTGATCTGTACGTTATCTTCTTTACATTGTATCACTATCCCTGTATCACTGAGTGATCTGTATGTTATTTTCTTTACATTGTATCACTATCCCTGTATCACTGAGTGATCTGTACTTTATCTTCTCTACATTGTATCACTATCCCTGTATCACTGAGTGATCTGTACGTTATCTTCTTTACATTGTATCACTATCCCTGTATTACTGAGTGATCTGTACGTTATCTTCTTTACATTGTAACACTATCCCTGTATCACTGAGTGATCTGTACGTTATCTTCTTTACATTGTATCACTATCCCTGTATCACTGAGTGATCTGTACGTTATCTTCTTTACATTGTATCGCTATCCCTGTATCACTGAGTGATCTGTATGTTATCTTATTTACATTGTAACACTATCCCTGTATCACTGAGTGATCTGTACGTTATCTTCTTTACATTGTATCACTATCCCTGTATCACTGAGTGATCTGAATGTTATTTTCTTTACATTGTATCGCTATCCCTGTATCACTGAGTGATCTGTACGTTATCTTCTTTACATTGTATCGCTATCCCTGTATCACTGAGTGATCTGTACGTTATCTTCTTTACATTGTATCGCTATCCCTGTATCACTGAGTGATCTGTACGTTATCTTCTTTACATTGTATCATTATCCCTGTATCACTGAGTGATCTGTACGTTATCTTCTTTACATTGTATCACTATCCCTGTATCACCGAGTGATCTGTATGTTATCTTCTTTACATTGTATCGCTATCCCTGTATCACTGAGTGATCTGTACGTTATCTTCTTTACATTGTATCACTATCCCTGTATCACTGAGTGATCTGTATGTTATCTTCTCTACATTGTATCACTATCCCTGTATAACTGAGTGATCTGTATGTTATTTTCTTTACATTGTATCGCTATCCCTGTATCACTGAGTGATCTGTATGTTATTTTCTTTACATTGTATTGCTATCCCTGTATCACTGAGTGATCTGTACGTTATCTTCTTTACATTGTATCGCTATCCCTGTATCACTGAGTGATCTGTACGTTATCTTCTTTACATTGTATCGCTATCCCTGTATCACTGAGTGATCTGTATGTTATTTTCTTTACATTGTATCACTATCCCTGTATCACCGAGTGATCTGTACGTTATCTTCTTTATATTGTATCGCTATCCCTGTATCACCGAGTGATCTGTATGTTATCTTCTTTACATTGTATCGCTATCCCTGTATCACTGAGTGATCTGTACTTTATCTTCTCTACATTGTATCGCTATCCCTGTATCACTGAGTGATCTGTACGTTATCTTCTTTACATTGTATCTCTATCCCTGTATCACTGAGTGATCTGTACGTTATTTTCTTTACATTGTATCGCTATCCCTGTATCACTGAGTGATCTGTACGTTATCTTCTTTACATTGTATCGCTATCCCTGTATCACTGAGTGATCTGTACGTTATCTTCTTTACATTGTATCGCTATCCCTGTATCACTGAGTGATCTGTACGTTATCTTCTTTACATTGTATCGCTATCCCTGTATCACTGAGTGATCTGTACGTTATCTTCTTTACATTGTTTCGCTATCCCTGTATCACTGAGTGATCTGTACGTTATCTTCTTTACATTGTATCGCTATCCCTGTATCACTGAGTGATCTGTATGTTATCTTCTTTACATTGTATCGCTATCCCTGTATCACTGAGTGATCTGTATGTTATTTTCTTTACATTGTATCACTATCCCTGTATCACTGAGTGATCTGTACGTTATCTTCTTTACATTGTATCACTATCCCTGTATCACCGAGTGATCTGTATGTTATCTTCTCTACATTGTATCACTATCCCTGTATCACCGAGTGATCTGTACGTTATCTTCTTTACATTGTATCACTATCCCTGTATCACTGAGTGATCTGTATGTTATTTTCTTTACATTGTATCACTATCCCTGTATCACTGAGTGATCTGTACGTTATCTTCTTTACATTGTATCACTATCCCTGTATCACTGAGTGATCTGTATGTTATTTTCTTTACATTGTATCACTATCCCTGTATCACTGAGTGATCTGTACGTTATCTTCTCTACATTGTATCACTATCCCTGTATCACCGAGTGATCTGTACGTTATCTTCTTTACATTGTATCACTATCCCTGTATCACTGAGTGATCTGTATGTTATTTTCTTTACATTGTATCACTATCCCTGTATCACTGAGTGATCTGTACTTTATCTTCTCTACATTGTATCACTATCCCTGTATCACTGAGTGATCTGTACGTTATCTTCTTTACATTGTATCACTATCCCTGTATCACCGAGTGATCTGTATGTTATCTTCTTTACATTGTAACACTGTCCCTGTATCACTGAGTGATCTGTATGTTATTTTCTTTACATTGTATCGCTATCCCTGTATCACTGAGTGATCTGTACGTTATCTTCTTTACATTGTATCACTATCCCTGTATCACTGAGTGATCTGTACGTTATCTTCTTTACATTGTATCGCTATCCCTGTATCACTGAGTGATCTGTATGTTATCTTCTTTACATTGTAACACTATCCCTGTATCACTGAGTGATCTGTACGTTATCTTCTTTACATTGTATCACTATCCCTGTATCACTGAGTGATCTGTATGTTTTCTTTATATTGTATCACTATCCCTGTATCACTGAGTGATCTGTACTTTATCTTCTCTACATTGTATCACTATCCCTGTATCACTGAGTGATCGTTACATTATCTTCTTTACATTGTGTTGCTACCCTTGTATCACCAAGTGATCTGTACGTTATCTTCTTTACATTGTATCACTATCCCTGTGTCATCGAGTGATCTGTACGTTATCCTCTTTACATTGTATCGCTATCCCTGTATCACTGAGTGATCTGTACATTATTTTCTTTAGATTGTATCGCTATCCCTGTATCACTGAGTGATCTGTACGTTATCTTCTTTACATTGTGTTGCTACCCCTGTATCACTGAGTGATCTGTACGTTATCCTCTTTACATTGTATCACTATCCCTGTATCACCAAGTGATCTGTACGTTATTTTCTTTACATTGTATCACTATCCGTGCAGCAGTGAGTGATCTGTACGTTATCTTCTTTACATTGTATCACTATCCGTGTATCACTGAGTGATCTGTACTTTATCTTCTTTACATTGTATCACTATCCCTGTATCACTGAGTGATCCATACGTTATCTTCTTTACATTGTATCACTATCCCTGTATCACCGAGTGATCTGTACGTTATCTTCTTTACATTGTGTCGCTATCCCTGTATCACTGAGCGATCTGTACGTTATCTTCTTTACATTGTATCGCTATCTGTGCAGCAGTGAGTGATCTGTATGTTATTTTCTTTACAATGTATTGCTATCCGTGTATCACTGAGTCATCTGTCAGTGGATGAAGTTTTTTTTTTAGGAGAAAAGATGTATATTGAAAGATCTGGAAGGATTATTGTTGTGTAATTATTACTTATTGTGTTGGGGATCAGCTATAGATAGAATTACACTGTATGTGTTCCTCTGTGGTATATCGGATAGTATACATCTAGGAGTAACTTACTGTGTTACAATGTTACCCATGCGGATTGTCCTGTGGTGGGTCTGTGAGGACTTCACCTGAAGTACATAGAACTGCCCTTTGCTGGTATTCTTCTGTTCAGTACCCAGGTGATTGATACACATCTCTGGGATCTAGAAGTTATATATAAGTTTATGTAATCTATATTTTATAGTATAGCGTCTGGATAGACCCATTAGGAGTGGACTCACAAGTGCACGCCATCTCTATTATAACTGAGTGAGTGCTGCACATTGTCATTAGGTCTTGATCGATCCGGGGAGATTCCTTTACTGTATTGACATTTTTGTAAGCTCTGTGGTATTATTTGTGACTCCATTTAAAAAGAAAGCTCGGTGGCATCACTAGTGTAACTACGTTCACCCCTTGAATGCCAGTCAAGACTTAATGTATTGCAAAGTGCAGTAGGCATTATAAAGCTACATAGCACTCAGCACAGAAATTAACTGTCTGAATGCCAGAAATATATGCAATGCAATGAATTAGATACCTCTATGGCACTCAAAAGGTTAACTTTATTTGGTGGATTACCATCTCCACCCTTTGAAATGGAGCTTTTTTTTTAACCTATCGATTGCCAGAAAGCTCTCCAACACTTACCTTCACACAGTGTATTAATTATTTATTTTATTTTGTTGCACTAACAGAAAACTGTCCCCTCGATTCATCTCGCACCTGGCCCTGTGTAGCCTAGAACCGGCCCTGGTTGTTATTAAGAGCTGTTAGTGTTCCTGTAGATGCCACCTCCCCCTGGAAAATAATTTATATTCCAGAGCTTTTACCCTATTGAGGGCCTGAGGGTTTATGTTGACCATTTGGAGTATCATCATAACCGTCTGACTGATGATGATAGATGTGACCCTCGGAGGTCAGCTCTCACCTTCACAATTTCCTTTCCTGTCATTGCCATCCAGACAGCTGCCCCCTCCATCTCCCAACACATAAATATTCATGTATTAGGAAACCTCATTCTAGATTAGCTTGATCTGCAAATTAAAAGGTGTGATAAGGTGCCTTTCAGTAGGTCTGGAAATCGATGTCTGGTGACAGAGCTACAGAGAACTCGCTCAAGTACATTGAGGATGAAGCGTCAATACTTATATCCTGATGATGGATGGAGCTGGCGTGTGAGACAGAAAAAGTACCCAATCCACTGATGGGAACATCCACAGCTCATTGACCCCTCCGGCTATGTCTTTAAATTGGCATCTAACCAGGGGAGTTGTCAGGTTCTTAAATGACCTGAGACTTGTGGAAATCTAATGCACCATTAGTGCACCATGCAGCCCAATGGCACCGTTACTAGCAACGAGATTAGTATCAATACATGCACCAAGCTGGCATCAAGATCTGGGGATTTAAAGGAGAAGTAACATCTTATACTAATAACACCTTACACACCTCGCTGTGGTCACAAAATCCTATCCCAGAGACAGCATCTTTGGTCAGGTGCTTACAGTTTTTTGTAACCCTTTGAGTGCCAGACACTAAAAGGGGTTAAACTGAGGCAGGCAGAGTGCAATTAACCCTTTATGGACCAGAGTGGCGTGCAACAAGTTGCAAATAAATTCATTGCACATCACTACGATCCATAAAGAGAAGCTTTTACCTTAAAGGGATAGTAATACTTAAGATGTAAAAAAATATATGTTGCAGGGTTAATGTCCCCGAATAAAACAAGGGTACTCCCACTGCTGAGAGATATTTTATTAAAAAATCATAACAGCTCAAACTTGAATTTTTTAGGTGCAATATCACAGTGGCCTGAAAATTTACAGTGGTGCTATTGCTACACAATCCTATGGAGATTTATGGTCTACAGACCAGAGCTGCCCATAGGATGGTGTAGCAACAGCACCACTGTAAATTTTCAGGCCACTGTGATATTGCAACTAAAAAATTCAAGTTTAAGCTCTTATAATTTTTTAATAAAATATCTCTCAGCAGTGGGAGTACCCTTGTTTTACTCAGGGCAATAAACCCTACAACATATATTTTTTTACATTTTAAGTACTACTATCCCTTTAATTTAAGTTTGCATATTTGAAAACTGCATTAACAAAACTGCCTATGTGTCACGATAACCAAAAGTCCAGCAGATGTACAGTTTAGGATATATTCACATGTTTACTTCTGGGCAAAATGAAAGTGATCATTTCCTGGTACTGCACAGAGCTTCATTAGAAACGTCATTGAATCCTTCATCAGCATACGACTTGTCACTTAATATTCTTCATTAGAACATGAAATGTCACTGAAACCCTTAATTAGTAAAAGAAACTTCACTGGTTCCGCATGGGAACCACAATTAGCATACATGAGCATATTGTAACAAGTGTAAATATCGCCTTAACTGTACATTTGCTAATGTTTTGGTTAACGTGACATTTTAAGGTAGTTTTCAAATATGCAAACTTGAATTTAAAGGGTTTAGATTACCATGTATAGGGGCTTTTCTAGGTACAGTTTGAGGGGACTAAAGTGTCTCAAGCTTAAAGGGATAGTAATAGTTAATTTTACATTTATTTAATATTGTAGGCATAAAAAAAACCATGAACAACAATGTAAGTCTTCTTTCTCAAACATTTATGGTTTTAGAGATATACCTCATGTAACAGAGCCCAGTCATGTACTGGAGTCCTTGTCTTGGCCTGGAACTGTTTTCCCAAAAACCCCAGAGACTGTGGACATTTCTGGGCCCAAAGAGACTGACAATCTTGGACTGCTGGCTTGCTTCCAAGGCAATGGACAGTAAGGGTTAATTATTTGAGTTTAGCCAAAGTTACTTCCAATGTGTATTGTAGCCACTCAAGCCAGTGTATTATGAACTGTATTAAGACCTCCTGCCGTGTGGTAATTCATTCAAACCCCTCAAGTCTTTGTGTCCATTGTCTGAGTTCATCAACCCTTTTGTGTGTGAAAAGTAATCATGTCTGAGTCATTGTATTTGTTAGACCATCTGCTGTTGGCCTTTTGTCTACTGTATTGTGATTGAATTATGTCCCTATTGTATCTGCTTGGTCCATATATTTCAATGTAAGGTTTGAGTATAAATATGTGTGGTTTGTTCCAGAGAGTTACTCTGAGTGAACAAGGAGTCCTGGTGTCTTATGTTCCTATGGTATAAAGCGGCCACTTTGATGCCCATCTGAGCTGAGCATCCTACATCGTCGACCGCCTGCTGCCAGCTTCCTGCGACTCAACTTCGTTTGCTGTCAGGCGGCGACGTGGACTCCGTTTTCGACCTTCCGTTGGTTCCTGTGACACTTTCCCTGCTTATCCATTTGACCGAGAGTAGAGACCTCACTCTCTACGGCCCATGGTACCAGTTTGCGACCCAGCTCTGGCTGTGCATCTCTTCGACTCTTTCCCTGTTCGCCTGGCTGTCCTCTGACTCCGACACAAAGTCGACGCCGCTACCACTTTGTCGACTTCAACACAGAGTTTGCGACACCACGGTGTTTGATCAGTCCATCCATTTGTTCGACCAGTGCATCCGATGGCACCAGTCTGGCGTAGAGAGGGAGAAAACCGGGAACGACAGCGGAAGGCGACGTGGTCCCTTCTAGCTTCCATTACACCTCACTAAAGTTACCTCTTCTTGGCTGTATGAGAGGAGTCAGCTCTCTAGCTGACAGCTGAAGAATCTGCTCATTTGAGCGAATGGAGGCTCTTCAGCAGAAACGAAATTGTGCGATCTGAACATAAATACTTCATTGGAACGGTCTACAAAGTGTGCTTGCAAACCAGGCCCACTTTGTAGACCCTTCCAATAAAGTATTAATGTTTAGTTGTGTGAGGTATATCTCTAAAACCATAAAGGTTTGAGAGATAAGACTTACATCATTGTTCATGTTTTTTTATGACTACAATATTAAATAAATGTAAAATTAACTATTACTATACCTTTAATTTGGGCCTGTTACGTTAAAAATCAGCCAGTTTTAAAGAGAAGTAAAAACTGTATAAATGTTGAGCTAGTCATATGTTTGTAGCTTAAATCATTTGTAAGAAATGAATCTTTATTCCTTGGTGGCACAGTCTGGCACTGTATGCGGATTAGTTTCTATCACACACTGTGCTAGGAATGAATTCATGCAGAGCCCGCACACTGAGGTGTGTCTAATAGCACAGGAAGGGTTAAGTTTAATGTAGAACACAACTAATTAGCATATGGCACAGGAAATTAAAAAAATGTGCCAGACTGTGCCACCAACACAAAAATTTAATTTCTCAAAAACTGTTAGTTTTACAGGAAAATGATGAGTACAACAAACAGGCAGATTTTACTTCTTAGACTCTTGTATTAGAGTGACGTATCCACTTTAAGAAAAATAGGTACAAATTAGAGGGGGGAAGATAATGAGATCTGCCGGTGTCAGGAGAGAATAGAAATGAAATATTATCGGTTTATAAGATAAATTGATGTAGTAAATGTTCCATGAAACTTTCAAAGCTTAAAG
Source organism: Rhinophrynus dorsalis (assembly GCA_037306005.1). Taxonomy (NCBI): domain Eukaryota; kingdom Metazoa; phylum Chordata; class Amphibia; order Anura; family Rhinophrynidae; genus Rhinophrynus; species Rhinophrynus dorsalis. Next base: position 184,541,843 of record CM074727.1, on the reverse strand, counting down.
GTTCGCTCTGAAGAATATTGATTTGCACTAGATATTGATATGGTGAATACTGCAGGGCCCCATTAGGAGATGGAGGAGACACGTATTCTGAAGTACAACTTGCTGAAAGAGCATATTATATAATGTAATAAGTGGGAATGTGACTGTGGGGTCTGATTAATAAAACCGTGCCTGAAAATCACTGCCAAATTAGTAATGCACTTACTTTATTAACCCTACTAGTGCCATAGAGGTATACAACACATTTAATCTAATGTGTGAGTATAGTAATATATGTGTAAGTATAGTAGGTAATGTGTGTGTGTGTGTGTGTGTATATGAATAGAAATATGTGTGTATGTATAGTAGGTAATGTGTGTGCGTGTGTGTGTATATGAATAGAAATGTGTGTGTATGTATAGTAGGTAATGTGTGTGCGTGTGTGTGTATATGAATAGAAATGTGTGTATGTATAGTAGGTAATGTGTGAGTATAGTAATATATGTGTATGTATGTATAGAAATGTGTGTATGTACAGTATTGTGTGTATTTATGTGAAGCCATTTTATCTTATGAGATGTGTCCTGAGTGCTGTCTCCTTGGTCTATGGAGCCCCTGAGGCTGAGTATACTTGTGTGTTCATTTATTCTATACTAGCAACATGGGACGGCGTTGCCCGTCATGTTATGACCATTGGGCGCACGTGTTTGAAATGCAGACACACTGATAAACACAGACATATGCAGCATACAGGCAGACACATACCATACATCCCAAGTGTCCCTCTTTAGGAGGGACAGTCCCTCTTTGAGGGCCAAATCCCTCTGTCCCTCTTTCCCACCCTGTTGTCCCTCTTTTTAGGAGGTCAGACTGTGTGCAGGGCCGGCTCCACCTATAGGTGAGGTAGGCGCCGGCCTAGGGCGCACACGTACTGGGGGCGCGGGCATGCAGCGGAGAAGAGCTGCGCCCACACACACCATGCCAGGAACCACAACACAGTCAGGTCTGTGTTGCTACAGCGCTCCCTCATCTGGTCGGATCTTTAGTAATGCAGAGTGCGCTGGGAGTCATGATCTCCTGCCTCGCTCTGCATTACTGAAGAGAAGACTGCGCGGGAGCTACAGGTATGTGATGGGGGGCAAGTTGGAACTGAGGGGGCATAGTGGAGCTGAGGGGGCAAGTTGGAGCAGATGTGGGGCAAAGTGGAGATGATGGGGGCAAAGTGGAGATGATGGGGGCAAGTTGGAGCTGTTAGGGGAAAGCTGGAGCTGAGGGGGCATAGTGGAGCTGGTGGGGGCAAGTTGGAGCTGATGAGGGTCAAAGTGGAGCTGATGAGGGTCAAAGTGGAGCTGAGGGGGGGCAAGCTGGAGCTGAGGGGGGGCAAGTGGAGCTGAGGGGGGGGCAAAGTGGAGCTGGTGGGGCAAGTTGGAGCGGATGGGGGGGCAAGTTGGAGCGGATGGGGGCAAGTTGGAGCTGCTGGGGGCATAGTGGAGCTGATAGTGGAAAGTTGGAGCTGAGAGGGCATAGTGGAGCTGGTGGGGGCAAGTTGGAGCGGATGGGGGGCAAAGTGGAGCTGATGGGGGTAAGTTGGAGAGGATGGGGGGCAAAGTGGAGCTGATGGGGGTAAGTTGGAGCTGAGGGGGCAAAGTGAAGCTGAGGGGGCAAAATGGAGCTGGTGGGGGCACGTTGGAGCTGATGGGGGCAAGTTGGAGTTGATAGGGGCAAAGTGGAACTGGTGGGCCAAAGTGAAGCTGATAAGGGGCAAGTTGGAGCTGGTGGGGGGCATCTCTTACAGGCATCTCCAGAATAGGGGCAGAGTGGCTCAGGGGGCAGAGAGAGGACAATCATGAAAAGAGGTTGGGTATAAGTAGGCGGGGTATAAAGGGGTGGGACACAAGGGGCGGAGCGAAATGGGCGGCAAAATTAGGTTTTGCCTAGGGTGGCAAAAATCCTTGCACCAGCCCTGACTGTGTGGTGTGTACTACTTTGCTGTACAGCAATAAAGCAATAAACTTCAGTATATGTGTTTATACATTAGTCTGTGCAAATTAAATACTTTGGTCTTGAACTAAATCATTTATTCAGTTACATAAATAGCCAGTAATAGGTCATGAAATAACCTAAAAATTCTTACTAATGCCCCGCCCACCAGCCACACCCCCAATAATATCACCTAAAACTAACGTGTCCCTCTTTGGCCCTGTGAAATGTTGGGAGGTATGCACATACACACAGTGAGCGGCAGAGACATGCAAAAGACATGTACACACAGACACACTGGAGATGCACACATGGACACACATATGTAACAGAGATGTACACACACAGACACACAACATATATGAGCAGAAACACATGTGCTCATGAGTTGTGTACCCCTCTGGCACTCAAAGGGTTAAGGTACAGAGAGGCATGTGAGAGTTACATAGCAGTGGGAAGTGTGTTCATAGCTGGGAACACTGATTTGTGAAGTCCCTAGAGGGGACTGATGTGGTGCTGATGTGGAGAGACAAATGGGGCCATCTGGGTTAAAAGTGGGTGGGGCTTAATCGCGAGTAGGGGGCGGGGCTTAACATAAATGTGAAAAAGTGTTAGTAATAGGCTGGGGAAGGAGGAGAAGTGGGAGGAGAATGCAAGTTTACAGTGTGAGGGGTTTTAACACACTCCATGAGGGGTAAAACTTGATACAGAACCCTGTGGCAGTCAGTGGGTTAAGTGTGAATCTGATGGCTGTCTGTCCTGTGTCTTGCATGGCAAATGGTGACAGTGAAGAAGTAATTGCGCAATGAGGACCTACCTTAACCCTTTGAGTGCCATTTTGTTCCCCTGGTGCTGTCACACCCTTCAGTGGCTATACTACAGGTCCTGCTGAGGCCACTGGGAGTCAGGGTGAGTGACTGTGTGTCAGCCATCTTTCTTTCTGGCTTTGTGTGTGTGTGTATGGGTGTTTGGTGTTGTGTGAGTGGGGCATGAGTGTGTAATACCTGTGAACTTTTACTTGTGGAGTCCCTCATGTGGTGCTGATGTGGAGAGAGCAATGGGGCAATCTGGGTTAAAAGGGGGCGGGGCTTAATCGCGAGTAGGGGCGGGGCTTAACATAAATATGGAAAAGTGTTAGTAATAGGCTGGGGAAGGAGGAGAAGTGGGAGAGAAATGCAAGTTTACAGTGTGAGGGGTTTGAACACACTCCCTGAGGGGTAAAACTTGATACACAACCCTGTGGCAGTCAGTGGGTTAAGTGTGAATCTGATGGCTGTCTGTCCTGTGTCTTGCATGGCAAATGATGACAGTGAAGAAATAATTGAGCAATGAGGACCTACCTTAACCCTTTGAGTGCAATTTTGTTCCTCTGGTGCTGCAGTACAGGTCCTGTTGAGGCCTCTGGGAGTCAGGGTGAGTGACTGTGTGTGTGTGTCAGCCATATGTATTTCTGGCTTTGTGTGTGTATGTGGTGCTGTGTGTGTGAGTGGGAGCATGTCTGTTTGGTGCTGTGTAAGTGGGGCATGTGTGTGAGTGGGGCATGTGTGTGTGGTGGTCTGTGTGTGTGAGTGGGGCATGTGTGTGTGTGGTGGTGTGTGTGTGGTGATCTGTGTGTGTTTGTGTGGTGCTGTGTGAGTGGGGCATGTGTGTTTGTCTGTGGTGTAGGAGCAAGTGGCGGCCATATTGTTTTTTTTCTGACTTTGATAGTGGTGGGCGGGCTGCATAGTGGGGGTGGGCCAACTCCCTGCATGATTGCATCACCCAATAGGAGTAGTAACTCCTGCTTTATGCCTCCCCTGGGTGTGTTTTGGCAGGCACAAAGTCTTCTTTTATATATATAGATAATGAGCACCAGCCATTATCATGTTGTAAAGATATGAGTGCCACTGTGTATCACTTTGTTATACATGTATTAAGTATCTATAGTAATGTATGTGTATGTATGTATGTACAGTAACATGTATGTATTAACGATAGTAATGTATGTAAGTACAGTCATGTGTATGTATGTCTGTGTGTTTATGTATGCATGTATGTATAGTAATATGTATGCATGTGTGTATGTATGTCTCTGTATGTGTATGTATTAATGTATAGCAATGTGTATGTATTTATGTATAGAAATGTGTATGTATGTATGTCTATGTGTGTGTATGTATAGTAATGTGTCTCTGTGTATATATGTATAGTAATGGGTATGTATGTCACAGTTGTATCTATTTATGTATCACAGTTGTACCTATTTATGTATCACAGTTGTACCTATTTAGGTATCACAGTTGTATCTATTTATGTATCACAGTTGTATCTATTTATGTATCACAGTTGTATCTATTTATGTATCACAGTTGTATCTATTTATGTATCACAGTTGTATCTATTTATGTATCACAGTTGTATCTATTTATGTATAACAGTTGTATCTATTTATGTATCACAGTTGTATCTATTTATATATCACAGTTGTATCTATTTATGTATCACAGTTGTATCTATTTATGTATCACAGTTGTATCTATTTATGTATCACAGTTGTATCTATTTATGTATCACAGTTGTATCTATTTATGTATCACAGTTGTATCTATTTATGTATAACAGTTGTATCTATTTATGTATCACAGTTGTATCTATTTATATATCACAGTTGTACCTATTTATGTATCACAGTTGTACCTATTTATGTATCACAGTTGTATCTATTTATGTATCACAGTTGTATCTATTTATGTATCACAGTTGTATCTATTTATGTATCACAGTTGTATCTATTTATATATCACAGTTGTACCTATTTATGTATCACAGTTGTACCTATTTATGTATCACAGTTGTATCTATTTATGTATCACAGTTGTATCTATTTATGTATCACAGTTGTATCTATTTATGTATCACAGTTGTATCTATTTATGTATCACAGTTGTATCTATTTATGTATCACAGTTGTATCTATTTATGTATCACAGTTGTATCTATTTATGTATCACAGTTGTATCTATTTATGTATAACAGTTGTACCTATTTATGTATAACAGTTGTACCTATTTACGTATCACAGTTGTATCTATTTATGTATCACAGTTGTATCTATTTATGTATCACAGTTGCACCTATTTATGTATCACAGTTGTACCTATTTAGGTATCACAGTTGCACCTATTTATGTATCACAGTTGTATCTATTTATGTATCACAGTTGTACCTATTTATGTATCACAGTTGTACCTATTTAGGTATCACAGTTGTACCTATTTATGTATCACAGTTGCACCTATTTATGTATCACAGTTGTACCTATTTATGTATCACAGTTGTACCTATTTATGTATCACAGTTGTATCTATTTATGTATCACAGTTGTACCTATTTATGTATCACAGTTGTACCTATTTAGGTATCACAGTTGCACCTATTTATGTATCACAGTTGTATCTATTTATGTATCACAGTTGTACCTATTTATGTATCACAGTTGTACCTATTTAGGTATCACAGTTGTACCTATTTATGTATCACAGTTGCACCTATTTATGTATCACAGTTGTACCTATTTAGGTATCACAGTTGCACCTATTTATGTATCACAGTTGTACCTATTTAGGTATCACAGTTGTATCTATTTATGTATCACAGTTGTACCTATTTATGTATCACAGTTGTACCTATTTATGTATCACAGTTGCACCTATTTATGTATCACAGTTGTATCTATTTATGTATCACAGTTGTACCTATTTATGTATCACAGTTGTACCTATTTAGGTATCACAGTTGCACCTATTTATGTATCACAGTTGTATCTATTTATGTATCACAGTTGTACCTATTTATGTATCACAGTTGTACCTATTTAGGTATCACAGTTGTACCTATTTATGTATCACAGTTGCACCTATTTATGTATCACAGTTGTACCTATTTAGGTATCACAGTTGCACCTATTTATGTATCACAGTTGTACCTATTTAGGTATCACAGTTGTATCTATTTAGGTATCACAGTTGTATCTATTTATATATCACAGTTGTACCTATTTATGTATCACAGTTACACCTATTTATGTATCACAGTTGCACCTATTTATGTATCACAGTTGTACCTATTTACGTATCACAGTTGTATCTATTTATGTATCACAGTTGTATCTATTTAGGTATCACAGTTGCACCTATTTATGTATCACAGTTGTACCTATTTAGGTATCACAGTTGTATCTATTTAGGTATCACAGTTGTATCTATTTATATATCACAGTTGTACCTATTTATGTATCACAGTTGTACCTATTTATGTATCACAGTTGTACCTATTTATGTATCACAGTTGTATCTATTTATGTATAACAGTTGTATCTATTTATGTATCACAGTTGTATCTATTTATGTATCACAGTTGTATCTATTTATGTATCACAGTTGTATCTATTTATGTATAACAGTTGTACCTATTTATGTATAACAGTTGTACCTATTTACGTATCACAGTTGTATCTATTTATGTATCACAGTTGTATCTATTTATGTATCACAGTTGCACCTATTTATGTATCACAGTTGCACCTATTTATGTATCACAGTTGTATCTATTTATGTATCACAGTTGCACCTATTTATGTATCACAGTTGTACCTATTTAGGTATCACAGTTGCACCTATTTATGTATCACAGTTGTACCTATTTAGGTATCACAGTTGTATCTATTTAGGTATCACAGTTGTATCTATTTATATATCACAGTTGTACCTATTTATGTATCACAGTTGTACCTATTTATGTATCACAGTTGTATCTATTTATATATCACAGTTGTACCTATTTATATATCACAGTTGCACCTATTTATGTATCACAGTTGTATCTATTTATATATCACAGTTGTACCTATTTATATATCACAGTTGTACCTATTTATGTATCACAGTTGTACCTATTTAGGTATCACAGTTGTATCTATTTAGGTATCACAGTTGTATCTATTTATATATCACAGTTGTACCTATTTATGTATCACAGTTGTACCTATTTATGTATCACAGTTGTATCTATTTATATATCACAGTTGTACCTATTTATATATCACAGTTGTACCTATTTATGTATCACAGTTGTACCTATTTAGGTATCACAGTTGTATCTATTTATATATCACAGTTGTACCTATTTATGTATCACAGTTGTAGCTATTTAGGTATCACAGTTGTATCTATTTATGTATCACAGTTGTACCTATTTAGGTATCACAGTTGTACCTATTTATGTATCACAGTTGTATCTATTTATGTATCACAGTTGTATCTATTTATGTATCACAGTTGCACCTATTTATGTATCACAGTTGTACCTATTTATGTATCACAGTTGTATCTATTTATTTATCACAGTTGTACCTATTTATGTATCACAGTTGTATCTATTTAGGTATCACAGTTACATCTATTTATGTATCACAGTTGTACCTATTTAGGTATCACAGTTACATCTATTTATGTATCACAGTTGTATCTATTTATGTATCACAGTTGTACCTATTTAGGTATCACAGTTGTACCTATTTATGTATCACAGTTGTATCTATTTATGTATCACAGTTGTACCTATTTATGTATCACAGTTGCACCTATTTATGTATCACAGTTGTACCTATTTACGTATCACAGTTGTACCTATTTATGTATCACAGTTGTACATGTTTATGTATCACAGTTGTATCTATTTATGTATCACAGTTGTATCTATTTATGTATCACAGTTGTACCTATTTAGGTATCACAGTTGTACCTATTTATGTATCACAGTTGTACCTATTTATGTATCACAGTTGTACCTATTTAGGTATCACAGTTGTACCTATTTATGTATCACAGTTGTATCTATTTATGTATCACAGTTGTACCTATTTATGTATCACAGTTGTACCTATTTATGTATCACAGTTGTACCTATTTATGTATCACAGTTGTACCTATTCATGTATCACAGTTGTACCTATTTAGGTATCACAGTTGTACCTATTTAGGTAACACAGTTGTCCATGCTTAGGTATCACAGTTGTACATGTTTATGTATCACAGTTACACCTATTTAGGTATCACAGTTACATCTATTTATGTATCAAAGTTGGACATATTTAGGTCTCAGAGTTGCATCTATTTCGGTCCTTCCCATCTGTTCATGAATGACTTGCTCCATCCTGCTAGTTCCCCGGAAGGACACAGACAGACATGGTGAGTTCTGATGTGTGAAAGGTAATGGGGTCTGGCAGTAGATGGGATTTCCAGAAGCTCCAGTGACAGCTTCTCTCTCACACACAGCGCCAGAGGGTGAGTGCAAATGCAAAGGCTGCACTAAAAGCTTCTCTCTGAGTGACAGTCGGGGACTGCAGTGATGGCAGGAAACTGTCCTATTCCTCACATTGTCCCTTCGGCTCTTTTCATCTCCAAGTGAAATGATCTGTGAGCCACTGACTGCCATCAGTGTTCCCTGCCCCAGCACAAAACTTGGATTAGGGTGAGGGCGGATGTGGAGCAAGGGGATACGTCTCCTTTTATCTACTGAACAGATGGTCTGTGTGTGTGTGTGTGTGTGTGTGTGTTTTATATATCATATATATACAATTTGCCCAGGTGCACAATCCCTATATAAAATGTACAAATATTGAAAAAGTGGGCAGCACCCGTGGGGCTTATCAATAAAGTGTTTATTCATCAAAATAAGACAAAATACAGGGTCACATTTTTGGTCCAAATAGACCTTTATAAAGACAATTTTACTCTGACTCACCTCCATCTCTATGCCCAAGCTCATCCCTGGCGTCGCTCGTGTGGATGGTGACATCATCACCCAGATGTTCCCTATTGGTTAGCCATCCGAGAGGACGTCTCCCATTGGTCACATAGAGGAGCATGGATGTGATAAGACAGCCAACTATGAGAGTCTGTAGTATAACTCAAATATAAAACTGATACATAGTGTCTTGCTGTAAGATTAAAGTAAACTTGTAAGGGAAAAGTAACAATCCACTGAAAGCGGTCGTGCTGGCATGTAAAAGCCCACAATACACTCCTCCCTGAATGAGGGGGTGCTGTAGTTGCGGCTCACTGTCAATGCACGGCACTGGATCAGTGTACGTGGTGCGCGACGTCTCCTTCACATCGCGCATCACTTCTGAATATGCAAGTGAGTCTAATTAGTGCTCAACAACATTAAAGGGATAGTAATTCTTCATTTTATCTTTATTTCTTTTTTTAGGCTTTAAAAAACCTAAAGAACGATGTAAGTCTTATCTCTCAAACCTTTATGGTTTGAGAGATATTCACAAGCAAAGTTTCCCCTCCCCGCCCCTTTTACCTAGTGTAAGCCATCTCTTCTCTTCTCAGATGTGGAATCCAGTCCATAGACCAGACAGATAACAGCAGGGGACAATCTTCTTCCTATGAGAACAATGCAAGCCCTTCCCCCCTTGACAAGATTTTCAGGTTTTTACCTTATCTTAATTGAAGATTGTCCCTGTCTTCAGTCTACTTGGGCACCTCCCTTCTGATCTGGCTGAGCAGTGTTACATCAGTAAAAGGGGCGGGAGGGGGTACTTTGTCATTGAATTACTCTTGAATTACAACTTTGACAGAATTGAAATAACACTCTACAAAGTCCAAATACTATGATGATTAATTAGATCTGCTTTTATTATGAAACATTACTATCCCTTTAAGCTGAATCGCAAAAGAATCAGTAAATAAAGATTAATACATGTCCCAGGAAGTCTATGCTCCTACTCGATGTGTGGTCACATAAAGTCAAGAAATGAATCGTGCTCAAAAAAAGGGGCCAGGGGCAAAAGCCAAAATACCAATATGTGTATTTACCAAGCGAGAAACATTATGATTCAGTGAGTCACCATTATTGTGCTTGCAGAAGCCCAATAGACCAATGGAGAGGTCATGAGGTTTTCAAATGATACTGTCCAGACATAGACAAATTTGGAGTTTCAAAAACCCGATGTGGGAGTGTAACGCTCGTTACTGCTGAACTCTCACGCATGCAGAATGTATATACTGCATAACAAATCGTTCTGGGCTGGATCTCCTAAGAGAAATATGTCTCTGTAGTTTTCGATGAAAGGTGTGTGTTCCCACCAGGGGTTAAGTCAAATGCTGCTCCATGGATAATGGTGGTAAAGGGCTAAGTGCCAGGACTCCACAAATCATATGTAAATCGAACTGGCCAAGTACATGATGAGTATCCATCTACCTCCTAGAGTGCTAACCGAGCCCAAAGGTCTAGTATTGGTAGCCATAAAGTTTTCTGATATCAAGTTGGTGCTCTCCAGACCTAAATAAATGAAGTAGTATGGAATACACATGATATAAGGACTACTCAGTGTGATATGTAGCTCCTGTACATTAATCCTGTTGTGGTATACCAAAATGGGACAGATTCCAAAGGGTAATGTGCCACATGTAGGGGGTCCGATACTGGGTTCCCCTTGGTCAAGACAAGAAATATCTACCAGATAGCGGGCATAGAACCCCTGAGTAGGGACGTTGCCACACCATACGCTGACCCATAATAGGACTTGACAGTTGGGAAGTAAGTACTGGAGGCCTGTGCTTTCTGGAGGACAGGCAACCATTAGGTACACCCACTGACTGCCACAGGGTTCAGTATCAAGTCTCAGTCTCACCCCTCAGGACATACCAGAAGCATATAAGGGAGTGTGTTCAAGCCCCTCACACTGTAAACTTGCATTTCCCCCCACATCTCCTCCTTCCCCAGCCTATTACTAACACTTTTCCACATTTATGTTAAGCCCCGCCCCCTACTCATGATTAAGCCCCACCCACTTTTAACCCAAATTGCCCCATTTGTCTCTCCACATCAGCACCACATGACTCCCCTCCAGGGACTCCACAAGTCAAAGTTCCCAGGTATGAATACACTCCTCTCTATACCTTAACCCTCTGAGTGCCAGAGGGGTGCACAACACATTGCAACGTCCTCTGGCATTCAAAGGGTTAACATGCTGGTATAACGTGCCTTTTATTTTCTGCTTTCCATTTGAACAACCCAAACGCACACAGGCATAATACTGCTATTCTGGCCCAAAGTAAAGGAGAAATAAAGATTGTTACCTGCACAGCACTGTAACGCTCCTACACTAATCCCAGGGTAGCCACAGCCCACACAAGAGCCGGAACCTCCACACACGAGGGGCACCTGTCACTGTGTCAGTGTCCCCTCTTTGTGTGTATGTCTGTTGCATGTCTGTGTATGTCTGTTACGTGTCTGTGTATGTCTGTTGCGTGTCTGTGTGTCTGTATGTCTGTTGCGTGTTTGTGTGCGTATATCGGTTGCTTGCGTGTGTCTGCTGTGTGTGTCTGTAGTGTGTGTACATGTGTCTTTAGCGTGCGTGTGTCTATAGCGTGTGTATATCATCACTGCAGTGCACTGACATGGCATGTACTAGAGCATATAATCACTACAGGGTCTATTGGCATGGTATGTACTAGGACATATCATCACTGCAGTGCACTGACATGGTACGTACTAGAGCATATCATCACTGCAGTGCACTGACATAGTATGTACTAGAGCATATCATCACTGCAGTGCACTGACATGATATGTACTAGAGCATATCATCACTGCAGTGCACTGACATGATATGTACTAGAGCATATCATCACTGTAGTGCACTGACATGGTATGTACTAGAGCATATCATCACTGCAGTGCACTGACATGGTATGTACTAGAGCATATCATCACTGCAGTGCACTGACATGGTATGTACTAGAGCATATCATCACTGCAGTGCACTGACATGGTATGTACTAGAGCATATCATCACTGCAGCGCACTGACATGGTATGTACTAGAGCATATCATCACTGCAGTGCACTGGCATGGTATGTACTAGAGCATATCATCACTGCAGTGCACTGATATGGTATATACTAAAGCATATCATCACTGCAGTGCACTGGAATGGTATGTACTAGAGCATATCGTCACTGCAGTGCACTGGAATGGTATGTACTAGAGCATATCATCACTGCAGTGCCTACTGGCAGTGTATGTACTAGAGCATATCATCACTGCAGTGCCTACTGGCACGGTATGTAATAGTGCATATGAACAGTGCAGTGTATACTGGTAGGGTATATACTGCCTCGTTTGATCACTGATGCCAGCACACACACTGCCCCTGTGGTGTAACATGTGTAGGAAAGTAGTGAGAAGTTGCTCCTCTGTCCTCTCTTGTAATTGTTAGCGCACAGCGAGAACCCAAGCGCAGAGGAAAGCAGCACATTGACACACTTGTGCCCTGCTTCCCTTTGTGCAAGAGGCAGAGATGAAATAATTTGGGGTGTATACAGATGGTACTCATTACATTACATCGATTCCAGCACCTATTACAGCTCCAATTTGTACTGCCCCCCCCCAATCTTCTGCCAAGTTCCACGTCATTTAGTTTATTGTAATTTACTCTTCACAGATAAATGGGTGAAAATTCTTAGATCAGCAAAAAGCTGCAAGTGAACAGAGACTATGAGGACCGGGAAGATAGAGGCGTGTGTGTCGGGTGGGGGGGTGGACTAGAGGAAAGGGGGGGCATGGGAGAGAGGGGACTATTAGGTGCTTTAGAAATGTGCCCTGATATCCTTAATGATGGTGCAGAATGAGACGTACAGGGAATATGTCCATCTGACAGGATCCCTGCGCTCCTCAAACACTCACATCCTAAGCGGGGGTCTTCTCTATCACGTTCTGAGACCTGTCACTGAGATGGACCTGTCCGCTGATTATTTTTATCCTTTACTTATATATATAGCACCAACTAATTCCGCAGCGTTGTACAACAGAGAATAGACATGCTGAGACATAAAACAGTACAAAGAGACAACAGCTTCACAGCATGGGTGCAAATCTAAAATTCACATTGATTTATATCGATGAATTACACAATGATGCGTTAGAAGGCTCACTGTCACTGAAGAGGTTAAAGGGATAGTAATAATTCGTTTTATCTTTATTTTATTTTGTAGGCATTAAAAAAACATGAAGAACGATATAAGTCTTATCTCTCAGACCTTTATGGTTTGAGAGATATTCACAAGCAAGGTTTACCAATCCCGCCCCTTTTACCTAGTGTAAGCCATCTCTTCTCAGATGTGGAATCCAGTCCATAGACCAGACAGATATCAGCAGGGGACAATCTTCTTCCTATGAGAACAATGAAAGCCCTGCCCCCCTTGACAAGTTTTTCAGGTTTTTCCCTTATCTTAATTGAAGATTGTCCCTCTCTGCAGTCTACCTGAGCACCTCCCTTCTGATCTGGCTGAGCAGTGTTACATCAGTAAAAGGGGCGGGAGGGGGATATTTTGTCATTGAATTACTCTTGAACTACAACTCTGACAGAATTGAAATAACACTCTCCAAAGTCCAAATACTATGATGATTAATTAGAGCTGTTTTTATTATGAAACATTACTATCCCTTTAAGACCCCCAATTTATTCTGTGTGAATCTGGGCTGAACACAGAGAATAAAGTCCTATATACACTGGGTACGATACAGTACTACAGGGGCATTTTAATGCATGGACGCACATGCAGGTCACTGGGGGCTTCACCCTCCATTCCCAGCAGTTTTACAGGAATTTAACCCTTCGGTCACGTGGTCAGGGAGGAGTGAGAGCTGTTCAGTTTTCCAGAACATCAACGTGACCTCTTTTCCCAGAAATAATCACATGTAAGAGGATTGTTAGACCTAAACTACTGCAAAGCAATGGGTTAGATTCCTGCCTGGTACTGAATGGGTTAAAGGGAGACTACATTTTTACTTATAAAAATAGGGTTCCATTCATAATTCCGCTGGGGCCATGAGGGTTTATCTAGCTTGCCTGCACTGTGATAAAGGGAACAGATTGCTCATACAATCACTAAACACAACTCTGTAGATTGGATTTCATCTCGTTACTGTTATATTTCTAATGAAATGTTCTGTTCCTGCGTTTTATTGTAGTAATTGTGTAGGTAAATGTGTGTACAACGCAGCAGACCTGTATAAACCCCCAGCAGATGTTTATATAATGCAGCTTTACAATTGTATTATCCTACAAGTCATCTCTGGTTATAGCCCTGGGAATTCTCAAAACGCCAGTGAAGTGTAAAGATAATCTTCCATTAGGCCTACAATCATCAGCTGTGTGTGTGTGTGATAAACGGCCTGGGACAGGAGCAGGCAACCCGTGGCTCCTCAGATGTTGGTGGTTACAACTCCCATGATCCCCTACCAGCTGATGGCTGATGGGAAATCATGGGATTTGTAGTCACCAACAGCAGAACGGATAAAAGCTGTCTACCCCCACTGTGGAGGACGCAAATCAGAGTAGGGATACACCCTCAAGCCTTTCAAATGGATGTGTCACTCCCAATCAATGGTGCCCCACTGATGGGAGATGTGTCATTCAAATGCTATTACAGTTCCATGTGTTCAGGAAGTGATGGAGCTGTCCCTGTCACATTCTATGGAGATCTATAGCCAGATGGTCTCCTCTCTCATTGAATGCAGTATTGTGTGTGTGTATATATATAAGTATATAAATATATATATCTGCAGCCATTTTCATTCAATTGCAGGATGAAGGCCTACTCAGCAAGCTGAGGGTATGGACCTTAATATCATCCTATTACTAGTGAAATATATCTGTAACGGGAGCTGAGGAGGAGTTGCACCGGATCGTCCTCTCCCTGCAACAGGAGCTCCAAGGCCACCAGGTCTCCCTCAGCCGTCGTTCCGGGTCTTTCCCTCTCTACGCTGGATGGGTGCCGTCAGATGCACTGGTCGGAGGATGGCCGGACCAGTTGTCAACTTGGAAGCCGTCAAAGCACACTGGGGTCAACTCCGAGTCAAACGAGGTGAACCAAGGCAGGTCAACAGTCTTCCAATGCGGCGTCGACTTGTAGCCTGGACCCACGGGACATAGAGAGTGAATGGCTCTACTCCCAGTCGAAGGCGTTGAGCTGAGTCCACATCAACGAGTCTGACAGCATACAAATTCCAAGGTCCCGACTCGGATTCGGATCCGCAGATAGCTGGCAACTGACGGTTGACGATATAGGATACTTCACCTGGATGGGCGTCAGAGAGGACGCTTTACACCACCCAAGAATAAAGACACCGGGACTCCTTCAATAACCACAGTTCAGGCTTTTTATACCTTTACAACAGTACACTCATGTAATACAAAAGACACAAAATACAAAGAACCACTCAGGTATATACAATGGGGCAGACCTGATTAAAGCAATACACAAAGGGCAGTGACATATGGCTTAAACATTGTACAAAGGAGCAGACATGATTGAGTTAAGTCCACAAAAGGGTATTGTTGAGGGCACACAATAGACAAAGGGTTAAGAGGCTAGAATACATATCTTGATACAATGGCCAGGGGTTGAAGAAATTCCTCGACTAGTTTGAATATTCCGCTTCAACCCTGACCAATCAGATGCTACAGTGGATCCGCTGGTCTACCAATCCCTGAGCCGCCTGCTTTTCTCCAGGTTAAGTCTATGTAAGACCTTTAAATGTTCTGTTCAGGGATTCAACCAATCCTGTGGCTGCCCACTGTCCCCACCACCGAGTGTTTGACACGTTGTTGATGATTCGAACACCGAGGAGGGAATCTCTGACTAGTTGCTGGTGAGATGTGTAAACCTTAGACAATACAATACTGGGGAAATACTGTCTCTTTGGTCGTATCCACTCAGAGAGTGGTCCACACTCCTAAAAAAGGGCAGTTCTGTGGAGTTAGTCCTTTTTAGCCACAGCTGCTGCTCGCCATAATGTCTTAAAAAAAGTCTCATAGTCCGAGATAAGGGACTGTACATCAGTACGTCTGGGGAGAGCTTCCAGTAACGGACTATGATCCGTTACAATATTCACTGGCTCCCAGTAAGTAATCACATTCAAAATATGTGTCTTCTCTAAGCGAATGACTGCCTGTGAATTGATCACAATATATTTAAACTCCAGGCTCCCCCACAGCCAAAATCACATGCAATATTTACATAACATCTATTGAGTTTCTCACATCATGTATCTACTCCACGGGCCCCTGATAAAACCATATTCAATTTATTAACAACCATTTAAAATATACACTTCATGAGGCGTAAATAATGAGAACTCACGACCACCAGATCCACTGATACAATGTTGCTCTCCTCATCTACGCGTTTCACGTTTCCCAATACTTAATCATGATGATAAGGGCACTCTCACCAATCTCCCAGATTTAAAAGTTCCAGAGTAACAAGTGCAATGATATTACGTCACAGAAAAAATCATAGAGCTTCCTCCGATGGCCGCGGTTACCTTTCAGATTCCAATTAACTCCTTCAGTGCCTGTGCGTCTAATTAAAACATCCACCACATGAAATGGAATCCAACAAATGTGCCGTTAGTAGTCAACTGTCCACAAGTACCTTAACCCTGTAAGGACAAGTGGTCCAGTTTGATTGTAACAGATGTTATCCGTTACTTAGGCCCTTGTCTGGACCACGAACAATTTCCTTAAAGACTATGGCCCTGTGGCCTTATTTGAACTCTGATAGGGGTTCCCCTAACATTATGTTAAAAGGTTTTCATGTCGAATGTTGTACATTTTGTATATTGTAGAATGTCGAAAGTCTAATGTATTGTATGGTATAATGTACGAGGGATACACGAACACCGAAGCCGGTGGTTCCCCAGTTCCTTTGTTCGAGGTATCAATGCCGTCTCGAACGCGGGAAACCGGAGGCAGTGAGTCGACGCCGGATTGGTCGACGTACGACTCACTGCGCACACTGATTGGCCAGGGTTGAAGCCGCATATTCAAACTAGTGTGTACGTGCTTCAACCCCTGGCCCAGTTCTCAGATGTGTATTCCCTCCAGTCAGTCCATTGTCTTTGTCCAGACGTTGATTAATCATGTTAAGTCTACCATTGTCAATGTTGTGTTCAGGAGCCCATCTCCCATTGGCTTGTTTCCCTTGGCTACCATTGGTCCCTCTGTTCCCCCTGCCATTGGTCCATTGTTCACTGTCACCATTGGTCTGTTGTATATGCCCATTGTGTTGTATTGGTCCCTGGGCCAAGCCTGCATTAGAATGCCTGGCCCTTCCCCTTCCTATTGTGGTACCATGTTGTAAACTGTATAAAAGTTGAGTGTCTTGTTCAATAAAGTGTGTTACTTTTGGAGTGAACCAGAGTCCTGGAGTCTGTCTGTTCCTGTGGTAAAAGTGGCCACTCTGCCACCCATTCGAACCAGGTTCCTGTACGTTCGTCCATCTGCTGCCAGGATCCCGCTACCGACCTTTGTATCCTGTCAGGCGGCAACGTGGACCCTGCCCTTTGGTTTCCTGCCTAAGCTCCAACCTTCGAGTCGAGCACCGGAGTGCTCGAACGACTAGAGATACCGACTTTGGTTCCTGCTACATTTTGCCTGATTCGGTCCTGCTCTTGTTCGACGGGGTTCGAGTGCCGTGACCCCTCCGGTAGCCGCATCCTTTCGAGGCAGAATCGGTCTTCCCGAGGTTCGACGCTGCTTTGAGTCGACCTCCGGAACGCTGATTTGCTCGACCGGTGCACTCGACGGCGCCAGTCTGGCGTCGAGAAGGAGAGACCCGGGGACTAAGACGGAAGGCGACCCGGTCCTCGCACCGACCTTCTGTTACATTGATCTTTGCCAACGCGCAGGTACATGTGAACTTTTATGTGTTCCAGAATGCCAAGCAGGGGTCTGATAGAGACTGCTCTGGTCTTGGAGTGGTCAATTTCAGACCCCTTTTTTACTTACGGCGCTGTAAGTAAAAAGTATGTGACATGTCAGGACCTTAACTAGAAAAATGGTGATGTCACACCATTAGTGTTGAGAGAGCATGCTCGGCCGATGCTCGGATCGGCTCGAGCATTGCTGTGCTCGGCACATGGCGGTACTCGTACGAGTACCGCCATGTGCTCGCCCGGCATGTTCGGGTGGCGGGGATCTGTGCCGAAGGAGGCACAGATCTGAAGACGCTCCGCTGGACCACCAGGGACTGGAGGTAGGGGGCATTGCGGAGATGAAGGGGGACATTGTGGAAGAGGGGCATAGCGGAGATGAAGGGGGACATTGTGGATGAGGGGCATAGCGGAGATGAAGGGGGACATTGTGGAAGAGGGGCATAGCGGAGATGAAGGGGGACATTGTGGATGAGGGGCATAGCGGAGATGAAGGGGGACATTGTGGAAGAGGGGCATAGCGGAGATGAAGGGGGACATTGTGGATGAGGGGCATAGCGGAGATGAAGGGGGACATTGTGGAAGAGGGGCATAGCGGAGATGAAGGGGGACATTGTGGAAGAGGGGCATAGCGGAGATGAAGGGGGACATTGTGGATGAGGGGCATAGCGGAGATGAAGGGGGACATTGTGGAAGAGGGGCATAGCGGAGATGAAGGGGGACATTGTGGATGAGGGGCATAGCGGAGATGAAGGGGGACATTGTGGAAGAGGGGCATAGCGGAGATGAAGGGGGACATTGTGGATGAGGGGCATAGCGGAGATGAAGGGGGACATTGTGGAAGAGGGGCATAGCGGAGATGAAGGGGGACATTGTGGAAGAGGGGCATAGCGGAGATGAAGGGGGACATTGTGGAAGAGGGGCATAGCGGAGATGAAGGGGGACATTGCGGAGATGAAGGGGGACATTGCGGAGATGAAGGGGGGCATTGACCAGGCACCCTCCCCTCATCAGAGCAGGGGGTGCCTGGTGTAATGCTCGTGTCGCCCCATTCAATTCAATGGGGCTCGGGTGCTCGGCCGAGCACTCGAGCCTCCGGCGGTGCTCGGTCAGAGCACCCGAGCACCCGAGCATCGGGGTGCTCGCTCAACACTACACACCATCCTTAAGGGGTTAAATTACGTACTGGACTTTGAGAACAAACATATATCCAATCTTATTCACCACTTGCTGCTTGATCAAAGAGGAGCACAGCCAGGCAGAGAATTGGTTTAAACAGTTAAAGCATCCAGACAACTTACACAGCCATATAGTCCCTAAGGGGCAGGCAGATCTGGAGTGTATACAGCGGATACAATAAATACAATATGGCACATGCCATGCAGGATTAAATAGTCCACCACTATGCGTCCACAGCACTACCCACTACACAAATTGTCTATTATCATAGCATAAGCTCCAACCGCCATCACACCAGGACCACCGGCCAATGAAACCTACTGTCCAGTGCAATATCATGTCCAATTTAGTTTTCAGTTATCTAACAGATCAGACACATATAACAAGCAATTCTACATTCAAATCGAGTCAACATGCCCCACTGGTACATCAAGGGTTGGCAGATAGCTGACCCTGCAGCGGATCACAACCTGCAACTGTAAGGTTACAGCAGATTCCTCATCTGGTTCATTAACTAACTGAGACATCACACCAGGTTACATGCATATATATATATATATATATATATATATACATACATAAATAATGACACAACAAATTATTTATTTTCCTTTGTAATACAAGTTTCATGTTTCATTAGATAAGAGTGGTGACAGGCAGTTCATTGTGAGATCAGCCCTCGCCACTAGCATGCCTACCAAGTGTCCCTCTTTAGGAGGGACAGTCCCTCTTTTAGACCCAAATCCCTCTGTCCCTCTTTCCCACCCTGATGTCCCTCTTTTTAGGAGATCAGACAGTGTGGTATGTATATAAGTGTATCACATTGCTCCATAGCAATAAAACTCACATTATTGTTTGTTTAAAGGTCAGTATGTGTGTTTAGAAATTAGTCTGTGTAAATAAAATACTTTGGTCTTGTTATAAGTCATTTGTTAGGGTACACAAAGAGGTGTCAGTAGGTCAAGAAATAGCCTAAAAATTCTTGGTAATATCCTGCCCACCAGCCACGCCCCCAGAAACACCCCCTAAAACACAAGTGTCCCTCTTTGGCAATTTGAAATGTTGAAAGGTATGCACTAGTCTTTGACCTTCAGGTTTCAATAAGATTTTATTTATAACTAGTTGTAGAGCCCGTTACACGGTCCACAGTGCCACTACCAGCCAGTCGCGGTGCAGTCATGCACAGTAGAGACTGCCCATGCCACAGCCGATACAGTGCCAGCCGGTCGCGGGGCAGTCATGCTCATTAGAGACTACCCGCGCCGCGGCTGATACAGAGCTGGACACTCCTTCAGAGCGTCCCAATCTGTATCAGCCTCGTCACGGGCAGTCTCTACTGAGCATGACTGCGTCATTACACACATTTTAGCGAATTATTATATAGGATAATCATGTTTTTATTTATTTTTTTTAATTTACCGTTGAAGTGGAATCATCTGGTCTGCGGGGGCTTTAGGAAACACTGCACAGAGCGCAGGAGAGGAGGAGACACCGTTACAATAAAGAGAAGTCGGTGATGATGGCGCTTCTCCCACTCTGACTGTCTAATAAATTATCTGTAAAACAGTAAAAGAAAAGACTCCCGTCTGTGTCATCTTCGCCTCCGGGGGACAGAGACAATTTACCCCATATGGCGTGTTTGACTTTAATAATCAGTGTCTCTACGGGGTGTTATATCACTCACCACAGAGAAAGATAATTTAACCCATTGAGGACCGGAGCGGAAAAAAATTGTTTTGCAATGTGCTGCACACCCCTCTGCTCTTGAAAGGGTTAACAGAAAACGAACACCTATTAAAAAAAACAGCCTCCGCTTACCTTAACCCTGACAGGTGCCAAAGGGTTCAATCAGGCTGGTCAGACTAAGTTACGTTCAGTAGAAGATTAACATCTGCACTATGTTGCGCTGCCATTTCTATATCGTATAATTAGAAATTGAGAAATGAATCTGTATTTGTTGATGACACATTTTGTTTGAGCACAACTGATTAGCATATTGTGAAGGGAATTAGCATAAAGTGACAGTAGGATTGTCACCTTTTCTTCAAAAAAAATACCGGTCATGGAATTCCCTCCATAGACTTAACATTGGACAGAAGCCAATTTTTTACCAGCCTGCTGGTAAAATACCGGCTGGGTGGCAACCATAAGTGACAGACAGTGCCACCAACACATCAACTGTAATTTCACCAAAATGATTTAATTTACAGAAAAATAGTCACTACAACATATAGGAATATTTTACTTCTCAGTAAAATAAAATAAACTTCTCTATGTGTGTCAAAATGTACAGAATATGGGAAGTAAGTCTATTCAGGCACTTCCTGTCTTATCCCTACATTACCTCCCCACTCACTGACACTGCTCAGCAATGCATTACCCACCACCCCTAGCACTGACTTCCTGTCTTATCCCTACATTACCTCCCCACTCACTGACACTGCTCAGTAATGTATTACCCACCTCCCTTAGAACTGACTTCCTGTCTTATCCCTACAGTACCTCTCCACTCACTGACACTGCTCAGCAATACATTACCCACCTCCCCTAGCAACGACTTCCTATCTTATCCCTATATTACCTCCCCCACTCACTGACACTGCTCAGGAATGCATTGCCCACATCCCCTAGCACTGACTTCCTGTCTTATCCCTACATTACCTCCCCACTCACTGACACTGCTCAGTAATGTATTACCCACCTCCCTTAGAACTGACTTCCTGTCTTATCCCTACAGTACCTCTCCACTCACTGACACTGCTCAGCAATACATTACCCACCTCCCCTAGCAACGACTTCCTATCTTATCCCTATATTACCTCCCCCACTCACTGACACTGCTCAGGAATGCATTGCCCACATCCCCTAGCACTGACTTCCTGTGTTATCCCTATTAGTGTTGAGCGAGCATGCTCGGCCGATGCTCGGATCGGCTCGAGCATCGCTCTGCTCGGCACATGGCGGTACTCGTACGAGTACCGCATGTGCTCGCCCGCCATGTTCGGGTCTCCTCCCCGCACGTTTTGCGGCTGCTGCGCAGCCAATAAACGTGCAGGGAGGCTCTGACATCGGTGTAATGCCAGCAGCCATGTTGGCTGCTGGCATTACACTGATTGGCTGGCCAGAACCCGTGGTCGGGTGCTGTATAGCACCTGACCATCGAGTTCGGCTCAGTCTTAGCCAGGGAGAGCTGAGGATAGGAAGGGAAAGGCAGTGTAGGGAGGAAAACAAGCAAAATTGTGAAAAAAAAGAACCAAAAGTCCTTTTTAGGACTACTGTGTGTGGGGGCAGCAGGTTATTTTGTGTGGGGGGAAAAAAAAAAAAAAAAAAAAAAAACATATATTCTGTTTAGTGTGCAAAGTTGCAGATTAGAGCACATTCTGTTTAGTGTGCACAGTTGCAGATTAGAGCACATTCTGTTTAGTGTGCACAGTTGCAGATTAGCAGCACATTCTGTTTAGTGTGCACAGTTGCAGATTAGAGCACATTCTGTTTAGTGTGCAAAGTTTCAGATTAGAGCACATTCTGTTTAGTGTGCAAAGTTGCAGATTAGAGCACATTCTGTTTAGTGTGCAAAGTTGCAGATTAGAGCACATTCTGTTTAGTGTGCAAAGTTTCAGATTAGAGCACATTCTGTTTAGTGTGCAAAGTTGCAGATTAGAGCACATTCTGTTTAGTGTGCAAAGTTGCAGATTAGAGCACATTCTGTTTAGTGTGCAAAGTTGGAACACAAAGAAAATAGATGCTACCACGTTTTTATATATAATGAAATGCAACAGCAACATAGTAACAAAATCCTATTAAGGGACTCACCGCTCAAACTTCATCCGGGTGCTCACTTCTCAATCGGGTCTCTCTTCCGAGTAAATACATGAAGATAAAGGAACGAGTGGCACTTCCAGAGAGTAGTTAAAACATAAGTAGCTTTATTAGGCTCTTTAAAAAACTATGGCAAATTGTAGCAGGACAGAGGTGAGACAAACAAAGAATCCGTATGAAACGGCACTGACCGTCAGAGTCTAACGCGTTTCGCGCTTATACTAGCGCTTAGTCATAGACACAAACACACATAGTCGCCATTGCTAGTTATAAAAGGTTAAAATCAACAAATCAGAAAAACCTGTTTCAACATAGCCACCGCCAATAAGGGCGGACCAATGCTGTATTCTCCTTGTTAACCCTTTTGTTCAACACCGAATCTACAATACAGGGTCATCCTTTACAGCAAGGTTCAAGAACCCCAGTCATGACTCCTTAAAACTCACACATAATATCATAAAAAATATATATATATATGTACTCAAAAACCTCTCAAAATAATGATTTAAATATTAAGTCATTCATGGGATCCAGAACCTAAATGTAGCTGTTAAAGGCATAATCCAATTTAGATTCACTTCACAGTACTGACAAAGCGATTGTTCTACTTACATAATATGGCTAATATCCCACTCAGAATTTAAGCCCAAGGGCATCCTAGTTTTTAACTGGAAAATCCAGTATGCTTCTCTCCTATTTAAGAGCTGTAACATATCACCCCCCCGAAATGGCAAAGTGACTCTCTCTATACCTTGAAAACTGCAAAATGTAGAATCTCCCCCATGTATTTCACAAATATGTCTGGCTATGGCTGAGTCACTTTCACATTTCGAGATCTGATAGAGATGTTCTCTCACCCGCATCTTGAGGGGGCGAATCGTACGCCCAACATACTGAACGGAGCAGGAAAGACATGTAAAAAGATATACAACATTCCGTGTGTTACAATTAATATAACTTTTGATTTTATATTCTACTCCATCAACACTACATTTGAACAGTTTAGAAACATTAGCCACCCCACATGTTTTACATATATTAGCACCACAAGCATAAAAACCCACAGATGACAACCAGGTGGATTTAGCTGGTTTAGACAAAAACAAACTAGGTGATAACATGTTGCCCAGCGTGAGACCCCTCTTGGCCACAAAATTACAGCCTTTGGCTAACACTTGAGCCAAAATCGGATCTGTCTCCAAAATGGGCAACCTTGACCTCACCAAAGAACAAATCCTTTGATATTGTGTACTAAACGTAGTAATAAACCTAACTTTATTTCCAACTTGGTCATCTTTCTTGTGACCAACATGACTAGTTTCCTTTAAAAGGGTATGTCTTGACAACCGTCCCGCAGCATTATATGCATTATCCACCAGATCTTTTCTATAGCCACGATTAAGAAATCGTTGTTGCAGGTCCTCCGATGCTATAACATAATCCTCCCTACGGGAACAATTCCTACGTATATATCTTTTTACATGTCTTTCCTGCTCCGTTCAGTATGTTGGGCGTACGATTCGCCCCCTCAAGATGCGGGTGAGAGAACATCTCTATCAGATCTCGAAATGTGAAAGTGACTCAGCCATAGCCAGACATATTTGTGAAATACATGGGGGAGATTCTACATTTTGCAGTTTTCAAGGTATAGAGAGAGTCACTTTGCCATTTCGGGGGGGTGATATGTTACAGCTCTTAAATAGGAGAGAAGCATACTGGATTTTCCAGTTAAAAACTAGGATGCCCTTGGGCTTAAATTCTGAGTGGGATATTAGCCATATTATGTAAGTAGAACAATCGCTTTGTCAGTACTGTGAAGTGAATCTAAATTGGATTATGCCTTTAACAGCTACATTTAGGTTCTGGATCCCATGAATGACTTAATATTTAAATCATTATTTTGAGAGGTTTTTGAGTACATATATATATATATTTTTTATGATATTATGTGTGAGTTTTAAGGAGTCATGACTGGGGTTCTTGAACCTTGCTGTAAAGGATGACCCTGTATTGTAGATTCGGTGTTGAACAAAAGGGTTAACAAGGAGAATACAGCATTGGTCCGCCCTTATTGGCGGTGGCTATGTTGAAACAAGTTTTTCTGATTTGTTGATTTTAACCTTTTATAACTAGCAATGGCGACTATGTGTGTTTGTGTCTATGACTAAGCGCTAGTATAAGCGCGAAACGCGTTAGACTCTGACGGTCAGTGCCGTTTCATACGGATTCTTTGTTTGTCTCACCTCTGTCCTGCTACAATTTGCCATAGTTTTTTAAAGAGCCTAATAAAGCTACTTATGTTTTAACTACTCTCTGGAAGTGCCACTCGTTCCTTTATCTTAGTGTGCAAAGTTGCAGATTAGAGCACATTCTGTTTAGTGTGCAAAGTTGCAGATTAGAGCACATTCTGTTTAGTGTGCAAAGTTGCAGATTAGAGCACATTCTGTTAAGTCTTCAAACTAAAATATCAAAGTCACATATTCCATTCAGTGTGCGTCGCCGCAGTTTAGCAGCACATTCTGTGTACTGTGCAGAGTTGCAGAATAGGAAGAAATACTGTTAAGTCTTCAAACTAAAATATCAAAGTCACATATTCCATTCAGTGTGCTTCGCCGCAGTGTAGCAGCACATTCTGTGTACTGTGCAGAGTTGCAGAATAGGAAGAAATACTGTTAATTCTTCAAACTAAAATATCAAAGTCACATATTCCATTCAGTGTGCTTCGCCGCAGTTTAGCAGCACATTCTGTGTACTGTGCAGAGTTGCAGAATAGGAAGAAATACTGTTAAGTCTTCAAACTAAAATATCAAAGTCACATATTCCATTCAGTGTGCTTCGCCGCAGTGTAGCAGCACATTCTGTGTACTGTGCAGAGTTGCAGAATAGGAAGAAATACTGTTAATTCTTCAAACTAAAATATCAAAGTCACATATTCCATTCAGTGTGCTTCGCCGCAGTTTAGCAGCACATTCTGTGTACTGTGCAGAGTTGCAGAATAGGAAGAAATACTGTTAAGTCTTCAAACTAAAATATCAAAGTCACGTATTCCATTCAGTGTGCTTCGCCGCAGTGTAGCAGCACATTCTGTGTACTGTGCAGAGTTGCAGAATAGGAAGAAATACTGTTAAGTCTTCAAACTAAAATATCAAAGTCACATATTCCATTCAGTGTGCTTCGCCGCAGTGTAGCAGCACATTCTGTGTACTGTGCAGAGTTGCAGAATAGGAAGAAATACTGTTAAGTCTTCAAACTAAAATATTAAAGTCACATATTCCATTCAGTGTGTGTCACCGCCGTTTAGCAGCCTATTCTGTGTACTCTGCACCGTTGCAGACTAGGAAGAAATACTGTTAAGTTTTCAAACTCAAATATTAAAGTCACATATTCCATTCAGTGTGTGTCACCGCCGTTTAGCAGCCTATTCTGTGTACTCTGCACCGTTGCAGAATAGGAAGAAATACTGTTAAGTTTTCAAACTCAAATATTAAAGTCACATATTCCATTCAGTGTGTGTCACCGCCGTTTAGCAGCCTATTCTGTGTACTCTGCACCGTTGCAGAATAGGAAGAAATACTGTTAAGTTTTCAAACTCAAATATTAAAGTCACATATTCCATTCAGTGTGTGTCACCGCCGTTTAGCAGCCTATTCTGTGTACTCTGCACCGTTGCAGAATAGGAAGAAATACTGTTAAGTTTTCAAACTCAAATATTAAAGTCACATATTCCATTCAGTGTGTGTCACCGCCGTTTAGCAGCCTATTCTGTGTACTCTGCACAGTTGCAGAATAGTAAGAAATACTGTTAAGTTTTCAAACTCAAATATTAAAGTCACATATTCCATTCAGTGTGTGTCACCGCCGTTTAGCAGCCTATTCTGTGTACTCTGCACCGTTGCAGAATAGGAAGAAATACTGTTAAGTTTTCAAACTCAAATATTAAAGTCACATATTCCATTCAGTGTGTGTCACCGCCGTTTAGCAGCCTATTCTGTGTACTCTGCACCGTTGCAGACTAGGAAGAAATACTGTTAAGTTTTCAAACTCAAATATTAAAGTCACATTTTCCATTCAGTGTGTGTCACCGCAGTTTAGCAGCCTATTCTGTGTACTCTGCACCGTTGCAGAATAGTAAGAAATACTGTTAAGTTTTCAAACTCAAATATTAAAGTCACATTTTCCATTCAGTGTGTGTCACCGCAGTTTAGCAGCCTATTCTGTGTACTCTGCACAGTTGCAGAATAGTAAGAAATACTGTTAAGTTTTCAAACTCAAATATTAAAGTCACATTTTCCATTCAGTGTGTGTCACCGCAGTTTAGCAGCCTATTCTGTGTACTCTGCACAGTTGCAGAATAGTAAGAAATACTGTTAAGTTTTCAAACTCAAATATTAAAGTCACATTTTCCATTCAGTGTGTGTCACCGCAGTTTAGCAGCCTATTCTGTGTACTCTGCACAGTTGCAGAATAGTAAGAAATACTGTTAAGTTTTCAAACTCAAATATTAAAGTCACATTTTCCATTCAGTGTGTGTCACCGCAGTTTAGCAGCCTATTCTGTGTACTCTGCACAGTTGCAGAATAGTAAGAAATACTGTTAAGTTTTCAAACTCAAATATTAAAGTCACATTTTCCATTCAGTGTGTGTCACCGCAGTTTAGCAGCCTATTCTGTGTACTCTGCACAGTTGCAGAATAGTAAGAAATACTGTTAAGTTTTCAAACTCAAATATTAAAGTCACATATTCCGTGTAAGATGAAGAAGGCGGGTAAAAAGGGACGGGGAAGTGGACGTGATCCTGATAGTTCAGGGCGCGGGTCAGGACGCGGAGAAACTGTGCCTGGTGCCAGAGCACAAGAAAGAAAGACATCCACCATACCTAGCTTCATGTCTAATTTTACAGGGCGTCGCAGGACATCACTCTCGAGGTCCGACCACTGCGAACAGGTGGTCGGTTGGATGACAGCTGATACTGCTTCCAGTCGGTTAAGCACCACCCTGTCTTCCACCAAGTCCACTCTCAGTAGCCAAGAGTCTGGTCAACATAATCCTCACTCTGATCATCCTTCCTCCCACCATACACGGTCTGGTCAAAGAAGTGATCCCACACTGGGATATAGTGAGGAGCTCGTCTCATCACCAATCCTTCATTTGACCCTCTCTCCAAGCACGCTTGCAGAGGAACATGACATCTTGTGCCCTGATTCACAACCTCTAGAGGCTACCCAATCACAAGAAGATGACAGATGTGAACGGCATTTAAGGTCAAAGGAAGTAGTGGATGATGATGATGATGATGAGACACAGTTGCCATTAAATCAACCACTATTTCCGTCTCAAGACCTTGTTGAGGAGAATGTTATACAGTTGTCAATGACTGAGTATGTGGTGGGATCAAGACTTGAGGAGGATGATCAGAGTGAGGAAGTGGAGGAGGACTTGGTGGACGATGAGGTGACTGACCCCACCTGGGAAGGTGTAGAGCCGAGCGATGACAGCAGTCCTGAGGGTGAGCCATCTGCAGCACCGCAACAGGCTGGAAGAGGCAGTGGTGTGGCTACAGAAAGAAGGCGGACCGCACCAAACCGGCCCGCAAATGTTCCACGGAGCACCCCCTTGCGTAAATCTACCTTGCCAAAGGGTAGGTGTTCCGCGGTATGGCGTTTTTTTAAGGAAAGTGCGGACGACAAAAGAATTGTAGTTTGCAACCTGTGCCACACCAGAATGAGCCGAGGCATGAACACTAGAAACCTCACCACCACCAGCATGATCCGACACATGGCATCCAAGCACCGTAGTAAGTGGGAGGAACGCCTGGATCGCCCATCTGTGTCTGCAGGCCACACCACTGCCTCCTCTACCCCTGTTTTCGGTGCCGGCCAATCGCCTGTCGAAGGCGCAGGCCCGCATACCTCCCGCCCTGCACCTGTAGCATCTGAAGCACCATCAGCGACCACATCCACTTCCCTGTCCCAGCGCAGCGTCCAAATGTCGTTACCCCAGGCATTTGAGCGCAAGAGAAAGTACCCAGCCACCCACCCACAGGCCATAGCACTAACCTCACACCTTTCCAAATTACTGGCCATCGAAATGCTGCCATTTAGGCTTGTGGACACTGAGTCCTTCCGCAGCCTGATGGCAGCAGCTGTCCCTCGGTACGCGGTCCCCAGCCGCCACTACTTTTCCCGGTGTGCCATCCCCGCATTACACCACCATGTGTCCCGTAACATCACCCGTGCCCTGACCAACGCAGTTACTGGGAAGGTCCACTTAACGACTGACACATGGACAAGTGCTTGTGGCCAGGGACGCTACATTTCCCTGACGGCACACTGGGTGAATGTCATGGAGGCTGGGAGCGACTCGGACCCTGGGATGGCACGGGTGCTACCCACGCCGAGGATTGCGGGCCCTACCTCCATCAGGGTTTCCGCCAGCACCTACGTTATTGGCTCCTCCTCCTCCGTTTCCACCTCCGAATTCTCTACACGCAGCGCCACTCCCCCATCAGCCAGTAGCTGGAAGCAGTGTAGCACTGCAGTGGGGAAGCGTCAACAGGCCGTGCTGAAGCTGATCTGCCTTGGGGACAAACAGCACACGGCCTCAGAGCTGTTGCAGGGGATTAGTCACCAGACCGAGCAGTGGCTCTCGCCACTCAACCTGCAACCAGGCATGGTTGTGTGTGATAATGGGCGTAACTTGGTGGCGGCTTTGGAGCTCGGCAAGCTCACACACGTACCATGCCTAGCGCATGTATTTAATTTAGTGGTGCAGCGATTTCTAAAAACCTACCCCAATGTGCATGATCTCTTGACCAAGGTGCGCCGCGTGTGTGCACATTTCCGTAAGTCATCTACAGCTTCGGCCGGCCTGTTGAAGCTGCAGCAGCGCTTACAATTGCCAGCTCACCGGCTGCTGTGTGACGTGAGCACGCGCTGGAACTCCACCTTCCACATGTTGGCCCGGCTTTGTGAGCAGCAGAGGGCAGTAGTGGAGTACCAGCTGTTACACGGTTGTCGCCTCTCCGTTCAACTTCCTGTAATCAGAAGTGAGGAGTGGGAATGGATGTCAGACCTCTGCGAGGTTTTACGCAATTTTGAGGAATCGACACAGATGGTGAGCGGCGATAACGCTATTATCAGTGTCACCATCCCACTTCTGTGTCTACTGAAACGCTCGCTGCTCACAATTAAAACCGACGCTTTGCATGTGGAAGAGCTGGAAATGGGGGAGGAAGAGCTTACACAAGGTGATAGCCAGAGCACCCTCACTTCGTCTTCTCAGCGACAATTGGAGGAGGCGGAGGAGGAGGAGGAGGAGGAGGAGGAGGAAGACACGGTTGCCTCCGCTACAGAGGGTAGCCATGGAACTTTAGTTCCATCTCTTCAGCGTGGGTGGGCAGAAGAGGAGGAAGAGGATGAGGATATTGAGAGTCATCCTCCTGGTGAGGACAGCGAAATCTTGACTGTTGGTACTCTGGCACACATGGCTGACTTTATGTTAGGCTGCCTTTCCCGTGACCCACGCGTTATACGCATTTTAGACAACACGGATTACTGGGTGTTCACCCTTCTGGACCCCCGCTACAAAGAGAATTTCTCATCTCTCATTCCTCCGGTGGAGAGGACAAGTAAAATGGTGCAATACCAGAAGGTTCTTGTTGAAAAATTGCTCCAAAATTTTCCATCTGACAACGCTGGCGGCAGAGTACGTGCTACCTTGGCCAACCGAGAAGGGGAGAAAAGGGGAGCACACAGCAGTTCCGACAAAGGCAGGGCAACACTCTCCAAGGCGTGGGACACCTTCATGACACCCCGCCAGCACCCTCACCCTGATGCGCAGCCTAGTGTCACAAGGAGGGAAAAGTTTTGGAAGATGGTGAAGGAGTACGTAGCAGACCGTGTCAGCGTCCTCAATGATCCCTCTGTGCCTTACAACTACTGGGTGTCCAAGCTGGACACGTGGTATGAACTGGCACTCTACGCCTTGGAGGTGCTGGCCTGCCCTGCCGCCAGCATTCTGTCTGAGCGGGTATTTAGTGCTGCTGGTGGCATCATAACAGATAAGCGTATCCGCCTTTCCACCGACAATGCTGATAGGTTGACACTTATAAAAATGAACAAGGCCTGGATTTCCCCTGACTTCTCCACTCCACTGGAGGAAAGCCCCGGGGGAACATAAACTCACTTTATATATGTTATTTACAATGATGGGAATACTCTGTATTCCCATTCACCCCTTCCACCCAAAAAACGGGTATATGGTTGACTCTTAATCTTCTCATCCTCCTCCTCCTCTTCCATATGCCCTGGGATATAATTTTTATATAGGGCCAGCTCACCAGCGGGCCCTGTGATATAATTTTTATATAGGGCCAGCTCACCAGCGGGCCCTGTTTGACAATTTTTATATAGGTCAGCTCACCAGCGGGCCTTCTCATATAATGTTTTATTGGGTCAGCTCTCTAGCGGGCCCTCTCATATAATGTTTTATAGCGTCAGCTCACTAGCGGGCCTTCGCATATAATGTTTAGGATGGTCAGCTCTGCAGCAGACCCTCACCCATAATGTTTTAGATGGTCAGCTCAGCGCACGTTTCCCTCTTAATCATGGCCTCAGTTCTGAAAATCAAGGAAATTTTTGGGAGAATTTGCCTCTGCGCACGTTTCCCTCTTAATCATGGCCTCAGTTCTGAAAATCAAGGAAATTTTTGGGAGAATTTGCCTCTGCGCACGTTTCCCTCTTAATCATGGCCTCACTTCAGAAAATCAAGGAAATTTTTGGGAGAATTTGCAGATGATATACAAGTAAATATACAGCAAATATTGTTTGGTAACAATTTTTCACCTAAAGTCGTTTTTATTTTCCTTTTTGTGTGTTTTACGGTCAGTCTGTAAAAATGGCGTACTACGGGCGAAAGATCGTTCCCAGCAGCGATGTTGGAGACCAAGATGCATCCAGACATCCTCCCTATGCTGTCCCTGAACCATTTCTGTGGTGTTTCCATCCTTTTCTGCCATTTTCCTATGGACCAGGCACCCTCCCCTCATCAGAGCAGGGGGTGCCTGGTGTAATGCTCGAGTCCTCCCATTGACTTCAATGGGGCTCGGGTGCTCGGCCGAGCACTCGAGCCTCCGGGGGCGCTCGGTCAGAGCACCCGAACACCCGAGCATTGGGGTGCTCGCTCATCACTAATCCCTATATTACCTCCCCCACTCACTGACACTGCTCAGCAATGCATTACCCACCTCCCCTAGCACTGACTTCCTGTCTTATCCATACATTACCTCCTCAACTCACTGACACTGCTCAACAATGCATTGCCACCTCCTCTATAACTGACTTCCTGTCTTATCCTACATTACCTCCCCACTCACTGACACTGCTCAGCAATGCATTACCCACCTCCCCTAGCACTGGATTCCTGTTTTATCCACACATTACCTCCCCCCCACTCACTGACACTGCTCAGTAATACATTAACCACCTCCCATAGCACTGACTTCCTGTCTTATCCCTACATTACCATCCCACTCACTGACACTGCTCATCAATGCATTACCCACATTCCCTAGTATTGACTTCCTGTCATATCCCTACATTACCTCCCCCACTTACTGACACTGCTCAGCAATGCATTACCTACCTCCACTAGCACTGACTTCCTGTCTTATACCTACATGACCTCCCCACTCACTGACACTGCTCAGCAATGCATTACCCACTTCCCCTAGTACTGACTTCCTGTCTTATCCCTACATTACCTCCCCGCTCACTGACACTGCTCAACAATGCGTTACCCACCTCCCCTAGCAATGACTTCCTGTCTTATCCCTACATTACATCCCCACTTACTGACACTGCTCATCAATTCATTACCCACGTCCCCTAGCACTGACTTCCTGTCTTATCCCTATATTACCTCCCCACTCACTGAGACTGCTCAGCAATTCATTACCCACCTCCCCTAGTACTGACTTCCTATTTTATCTCTACATTACCTCCCCACTCACTGACACTGCTCAGTAATGCATTACACACCTCCCCTAGTACTGACTTCCTATTTTATCTCTACATTACCTCCCCACTCACTGACACTGCTCAGTAATGCATTAACCACCTCCCCTACTACTGACTTCCTGTCTTATCCCTATATTACCTCCCCACTAACTGACACTGCTCAGTAATGCATTACCCACCTCCCCTAGCACTGACTTCCTGTCTTATCCCTACATTACCTCCCCACTCACTGACACTGCTCAGCAATGCATTACCTACCTCCCCTAGCACTGACTTCCTGTCTTATCCCTACATCACCTCCCCATTCACTGACACTGCTCAGTAATGCATTACCCACCTCCCCTAGCACTGACTTCCTGTCTTATCCCTACATTACCTCCCCACTCACTGACACTGCTCAGCAATGCATTACCCACCTTCCCTAGCACTGACTTCCTGTCTTATCCCTACATCACCTCCCCACTCACTGACACTGCTCAGTAATGCATTACCCACCTTCCCCTAGTACTGACTTCCTGTCTTATCCCTACATCACCTCCCCACTCACTGACACTGCTGAGTAATGCATTACCCACCTTCCCCTAGTACTGACTTCCTGTCTTATCCCTACATTACCTCCCCACTCACTGACACTGCTCAGTAATGTATTACCCACCTCCCCTAGCACTGACTTCCTGTCTTATCCCTACATTACCTCCCCACTCACTGACACTGCTCAGCAATGCATTACCCACCTTCCCCTAGTACTGACTTCCTGTCTTATCCCTACATCACCTCCCCACTCACTGACACTGCTCAGTAATGCATTACCCACCTCCTCTAGTACTGACTTCCTGTCTTATCCCTACATCACCTCCCCACTCACTGACACTGCTCAGTAATGCATTACCCACCTCCCCTAGCACTGACTTCCTGTCTTATCCCTATATTACCTCCCCCACTTACTGACACTGCTCAGCAATGCATTATCCACCTCCCCTAGCACTGACTTCCTGTCTTATCCCTATATTACCTCCCCCACTTACTGACACTGCTCAGCAATGCATTACCCACCTTCCCCTAGCACTGACTTCCTGTCTTATCCCTACATTACCTCCTCACTCACTGACACTGCTCAGCAATGCATTACCCACCTCCCCTAGTACTGAATGGTTTAAGTGTAGTGATTGAGGGAGGCAATAAAGTTCTAAGATAGGAAGTGCCCGCAAGAACTGAATTACCATTATATATATATATATATATATATATATATATATAAATAAAACTAAAACACTATTTTTTTTTTAATGAAAAAATACCTATTTCAACATATAGTTGATTTTGAATGATAATGTGATATTGATAATATCCCTCTCATTCTTACTTGTCATGCAGTCCTATGCAGGATCTGTAGGGTTAACCCCACAATCTCCCTTTGAATCCCCGGAGATGAGCCTGTTTTATGATAATCTCTGGAAATCCAGGCGAGGTAGAATTCTATATTTCTGTGTAAACCCTGGACCTAAGGACTGAGCGGAATTACTGTGTAATAGGAAATTATATTTGCTCAGAAGATATCCCGGCTTTATAGATGAGAAGCGATCGCGGCCTGCAGATGAGTAGGGGACATTATTAGTGTTTATAATATGATATTCCACACAATGATACACTGGGCCACGTGTATAGAGTAAAGGGAACAAACAAATGGAAACATAGCAGACATATAAACATTCCCATTGATTACAATGTGTTAATTTAAAGACTAGTTAAGCTTTATTATGGAAAATAATAATTTTAGGACATTTTATGCTGAATTAAAACAAGGATTCTCCCACTGTTGTGAGATGCTTGGTGCCAAAGTTATTACAGTTGAAATATTGTTTAGCCAGTTGCTGTAGTCACAGCTGTTACAGCTGCTACAATTCCCTCCATCCCCAACCAGCCTACGTCTGCTGGTCCAGCGATGGACTAGTACTACACTACATGACATTCACAGTTCACCTGGTCCAGCGATGGACTAGTACTACACTACATTACATTCACAGTTCACCTGGTCCAGCGATGGACTAGTACTACACTACATTACATTCACAGTTCACCTGGTCCAGCGATTAACTGGTACTATACATACATTACACAACACATCCCTTACACATCCCTTAAACAGCTATTAAAAATCACTTGCACACCTATCACACATCCCTTACACATCCCTTACACATCCCTTACACATGCATTAAGCAACACATCCCTTACACATCCCTTACTAATTGATTAGATATCTATTACAAATCCCTTAAACATTTATTAAAAATCACCTACACACCTATCATACATCTATTACACATCCCTTACACATCTGTCACACATTGATTACACATCATTTACACATCTCTTACACATCCCTCACACATCGATTACACTTTGATTACACATCCCTTATACATCGATTACACATTGATTACACATCTATTACACATTGATTACACATCTGTTACACAATGATTAAACATCCCTTATGCATATACTACACACCCCTTACACATCCATTATACACCTATCACACATCCAGTACACTAGACTTGTGCAAATCGGTTTGACCGATTTTGGAATTCGGACAAATAAGGGTCATTTGGCGTCATTCAGGCCGCCTGAAAGGAAAAAATAGTTCATTTTTTTAAAACCAAATCCGAAGAGCCTTGGTCAGAATCTTTGGAATAAATTTTGGAAATTCGGATGAAAGCTACCCGCACGCGATACTTTCCCTCCATGTTTTCCCTCCCTCTTTAGTCCAATCATCTTCTTGGTTTCATGATGGGAGTTGGACTAATGACAGACAGTCGGCACCCAGACAGCCTGCATTTCCTTTTAGTCCGTTGTTGGAGCTCAGAGAGATCAGAAGGAGATAGGGTGTCCAGTTGTTGTGTAGGCAGGCAGGTAGCATTAGGCATAGGCAGCATTGGTACCTTATTGTCACTGCAAGGGAGAGTCATCTTTGTTCCTATGCAAAATATAAAAAATATTAGGAATTTGTTTGAATAGTTTTCAGAGTGACACAGCCAGTCTCACAGTTGTGTAGGCAGTCCTAGTAGCTTATTGCAACCGCAAGTGAGAGTAATTTTTTAAACTATGATACATTTGGGTGAATAATTCAGAGTATTGACGCATTTCGTTCGAGTCGAACAGGTCTGGTCTGAAATGCAGATCCTCCGAATGACCAAAAAAAAAAAAATTAGTTTGAAATCGAATTTTACCGAAAATTTTTGCCTTGCACAAGTCTACCCTACACATTGATTAAACATCTATTACACATCCCTCACACAGCCCTCACACAGCCCTTACACATCCCTCACACAGCCCTTACACAGCCCTTACACATCCCTTACACATCTATTACACATCCCTTACACAGCCCTTACACATCCCTTACACATCCCTCACACAGCCCTCACACAGCCCTTACACAGCCCTTACACAGCCCTTACACAGCCCTTACACATCCCTCACACAGCCCTTACACAGCCCTTACACATACCTTACACAGCCCTTACACAGCCCTTACACATCCCTTACACATCCCTCACACAGCCCTCACACAGCCCTTACACAGCCCTTACACAGCCCTTACACAGCCCTTACACATACCTTACACAGCCCTTACACAGCCCTTACACATCCCTCACACAGCCCTTACACAGCCCTTACACATACCTTACACAGCCCTTACACATCCCTCACACAGCCCTTACACAGCCCTCACACAGGCCTTACACATCCCTCACACAGCCCTTACACAGCCCTTACACATCCCTTACACAGCCCTTACACAGCCCTTACACATCCCTTACACAGCCCTTACACAGCCCTTACACAGCCCTTACACAGCCCTCACACAGCCCTTACACATCTATTACACATCCCTCACACAGCCCTTACACAGCCCTCACACAGCCCTTACACATCTATTACACATCCCTTACACAGCCCTTACACAGCCCTTACACAGCCCTTACACAGCCCTTACACAGCCCTCACACATCCCTCACACAGCCCTCACACAGTCCTTACACATCCCTTACACAGCCCTCACACAGCCCTTACACAGCCCTTACACAGCCCTTACACAGCCCTTACACAGCCCTTACACAGCCCTCACACATCCCTCACACAGCCCTCACACAGTCCTTACACAGCCCTTACACAGCCCTTACACAGCCCTTACACATCCCTTACACAGTCCTTGTACATCCCAGAAAGAGAGCGTGAGAGAGAAAAAGAGAGACGAAAAGAGACAGGGAGTGTGAAAAATAGAGAGAGACAGCAAGATAGCGAGAGAGACAGATATACTGAGGAAAAGAAACAGTGAGAAGAGAGAAAAGTAGAGAGAGACAGCAAGAAAAAGAAAGAGACAGAGAGAAATTAAGACATAGAAAGAGGAAAAGAGACAGAGGGAGTGAGAACAGAGAAAAACAGAGGGAAAGAGAGAGACAGAGAGAAGGAGAGAGAAGTAGACAGACACAGACATGAGATGTTTATGTGCCACACCGGCACACCAGTTGCTTTGTCCATCAGCCGCAGACTGCAGGGATTTACTGAGAGAGAAGGACTCAACTCATCCCAGTGTATGAAATTCTCATGGCCCAGGCAGATGTGAGCGGAGGAGATGAGGATAATTGTAAATAAACCAAGCGCTGTTGTTCTCCAGGTCCCGGTGCGATGATGGAATTAGTGACACAGGCCTGAGCCCAAACAGTTCTGCATCTACTCAATAATTCATAGAGATCCCAGCTCCCAGGGTTAATTAACTACGACCAGAAGGGAGAAATCTGTGTAACATTTCTTTTCCCCAAACTTGTGATGATCTTTGTGCTTTGCAGATGAAGAGATTATTACAGTCCTCAGGCTTAGTATCTTACAGTTGTCCTGGGATAGAAATTAAACTAATTATCACGCAGGGTATTATGGGGCTCAACCACAAAGGAGAAGAGGAGCAATTTGGGACATACCAACTTCATCAGAGGGCATCAACAACGTTCACGACTGATTTAAATTGTGGGGGGAGTTAACTCATTGAGTGCTAAAGAAGTATTCAAATATTTGATTTGCAATTCATTGGAGAGTGCTTTTGTCTTCAGC
Source organism: Rhinophrynus dorsalis (assembly GCA_037306005.1). Lineage (NCBI taxonomy): Eukaryota > Metazoa > Chordata > Amphibia > Anura > Rhinophrynidae > Rhinophrynus > Rhinophrynus dorsalis. The sequence goes on along the minus strand of CM074727.1, from coordinate 184,503,982 downwards.
TGGTTAACCCTTTGAGTGCCAGAGTGGTACGGAATGCATTGTTTTGACCACTCAAAGGGTTAAAAGTTCCTTTTGTAACAGTAGGAGTTTTTGGAAATGTTTAGTCTCTAAAGTACAATTGATTTTCTGTGGAATTGATCCACATACGTACTGTCCATACTGACAAAAATCAGTGACACTGGAGTTTCCTCAAATGAGTAGGATCGAAAACCTCCTCTGTCACTGAAGGGAACGTTCAGCATTGATTGTGTGAAGGAATCACTGATTTGTTTTTACTTTTGAGCTAACTGGAGACCCCATCTCCAGAAGGATACAGATACTCTATAGTATTGTGTACAGTACTGGAGACCCCATCTCCAGAAGGATGTAGATACTATACAGTATTGTGTACGGTACTGGAGACCCCATCTCCAGAAGGCTATAGATACTATAGAGTATTATGTACAGTACCGGAGACCCCATCTCCAGAAGGATACAGATACTCTAGAGTATTGTGTACAGTACAGGAGACCCCATCTCCACAAGGATATAGATACTATACAGTATTGTGTACAGTACAGGAGACCCCATCTCCAGAAGGATATAGATACTATAGAGTATTGTGTACAGTAACGGAGACCCCATCTCCAGAAGGATATAGATACTCTAGAGTATTGTGTAGAGTACTGGAGACCCCATCTCCATGAGAATATAGATACTCTAGAGTATTGTGTACAGTACCGGAGACCCCATCTCCAGAAGGATATAGATACTATACAGTATTGTGTACAGTACCGGAGACCCCATCTCCAGAAGGATATAGATACTATAGAGTATTGTGTACAGTACAGGAGACCCCATCTCCAGAAGGATATAGATACTATAGAGTATTGTGTACAGTAACGGAGACCCCATCTCCAGAAGGATATAGATACTCTAGAGTATTGTGTAAAGTACTGGAGACCCCATCGCCAGAAGGATATAGATACTCTAGAGTATTGTGTAAAGTACTGGAGACCCCATCTCCAGAAGGATATAGATACTATAGAATATTGTGTACAGTACTGGAGACCCCATCTCCAGAAGGATATAGATACTCTAGAGAGAATTCAGAGAAGGGCTACTAAAATGGTGACTGGTTTACAGGAAAAGAAATATCAGGATAGACTAAAGGATCTGAACATGTATAGCTTGGAGGAGAGAAGAGAGAGAGGGGATATGATAGACACATCCAAATACATGAAGGGATTCAGCAAAGTGCAGGAGGGAAGTACATTTCAAAGGAGTAAAAATGTTAGGACAAGAGGCCATGGTCTAAAAATAGAGGGACACACGTTTAGACGTATTGTAAGGAAGTTTTACTTCACTGAGAGAGTTGTGGATAAGTGGAATAGTCAACCAGCAGAAGTGGTAGAAGTTAATACAGTGACATAATTTAAGCATGCATGGAATAGGCATATGGCTGTCCTGAACATAAGAAAAGACCAAGTACCAAAAAAGGTTTGAGGTTTTTACTGTAGGAAAATGGGCAACTAGATGGGCCGAATTGTTCTTATCTGCTGTCAAATTCTGTGTTTCTATGTTTCTAACACTTTTACTTTCTCTAGAACAGCTACTGCGCTGTATTTCTTAATTAAATGTAGAAAGGGTAGACTCCTGCTTCTCCTCTAATAAATACAACAAAATATTATGGAGGGAATTATGACAAATGTACTATCTTCCAATAATTATCTAGGGAATATATAAATATTATACGTTATTTGTCCTGATTTCAGAGTAGAAAGACGTATTGTACCACACTCCAGCACTGCACTAATTCTAATCTTTCTGGTATAAAAGATTTATTGTACAACGCTGTCCTTTCTTTCTGATATAGCTTCAAACGTTAGTATTGCACCCCATTACTAATTTAGCATTTCCTAACCCATGCCATCAAACGTTACTGTTTCACCCTGTTGTTACCACTTTAGAATTTCCTAATCCATGCTGTCAAGTGTTAATTAGTAACTCCTTCCAAAGTGACTCTTGTCTGCGTACCTCAGTATAGATCCCCTGTTTTAGACAGTAACATCTGTATTGATTGTCTCTCGTCGTTCACTATTGCTCAATTCCTATCAACCTATTTTCCATAAAAAGCACTGATGCCCCTGATGAAGCCGTGCGGCAACACGCGTTGAGCTATCATGGGGGGGTGACTATTGATGACGAATAGTGATGAGCGAGCGTGCTCGGCCGATGCTCGGATCGGCTCAAGCATCGCTCTGCTCGGCACATGGCGGTACTCGTCGAGTACCGCCATGTGCTCTCCCGCCATGTTCGGGTGGCGGGGATCTGTGCCGGAAGAGGCACAGATCCGAAGACGCTCCGCTGGACCACCAGGGACTGGAGGTACGGGGGCATTGCGGAGATGAAGGGGGCATTGCGGAGATGAAGGGGGACATTGTGGAAGAGGGGCATAGACTCTATGCCCCTCTTCCACAATGTCCCCCTTCATCTCCGCTATGCCCGTCTTCCACAATGTGCCCCTTCATCTCCGCTATGCCCCTCTTCCACAATGTGCCCCTTCATCTCCTCTATGCCATAGAGGAGATGAAGGGGGACATTGTGGAAGAGGGGCATAGCGGAGATGAAGGGGGACATTGCGGAGATGAAGGGGGCATTCGGAGATGAAGGGGGCATAGCGGAGATGAAGGGGGCATTGACCAGGCACCCTCCCCTCATCAGAGCAGGGGGTGCCTGGTGTCGCCCCATTGACTTGAATGGGGCTCGGGTGCTCGGCCGAGCACTCGAGCCTCAGGGGGTGCTCGGTCAGAGCACCCGAGCACCCGAGCATCGTGGTGCTCGCTCAACACTAATGACGAACTATTTCAGTTAAGAAAGAATTGCATCTAAATAAGATATCTTTTTACTAAGCCTACGGGCAAAGAATTAACAAAGAAGTAGAGTGCTACCTGATAATTCAAAGAGTTTCTTTCTGACCATCCCCTTTAAAATCATGTAGGTAACATGTACCTGACAAGGCAACTGCTCAGGGAGGTAAACCCTAGCACCGGAGGTCTCCAAAGTCCGAACAAACAGAATAGTATTTATTCAGAAGCATTTTTTATTAAGCCTGCGGGCAACTATGCACGAAAAAATAACTATTTATTGATTCGCTAGGCTCCCTCTAACTCTACCATACCTTTTATCACAGACAGGGAAGGTGTACTTGGCAGGGAAAGCTGTCCGGGGAGGTACTGGATGTGTGTATATATGAAAGCGTTTATACTAAGCCTACGGACAATTATGCATGAAACAATAACTTGCAGGGGAGGTGTACCTGACAGGGAGACCTGATCGAGGAGATATTATCTGTCTCTCAAAACAGGTTCCAGAACTGTTCCATTCTCTTCCAGGAGTGGTAACTGTTATCTATCAGATAAAGGCAAGAGAATGTTACAAAACACTTGTTATGGAAAACAGGTTGATAGAAAGTTCAGCGTTGTAGAATAAATCTTTTCTACTCGAAAACAGAGATTAGAATTAAAGTGGAACTACCACATTAGGTAAAGTTGCCCTGCAATTCTTAGGCAGGCGGCGACTAGCTTAACCCCTTAGTGAAAAAGGCGTGCGTACGCGGCTGTCACCTTAACGCCCAGCTAACATATATATATTTTTTTTTAAATGATTCCGTAGTCCCTGAATGGCGTACAGCCGCACGGAGACCCAGACTTCTGTGACTTACCAGGTACGTCCTCTGTCACTAAGTGACAGTTTCTGTGGGTCGG
>CM074727.1:184462736-184495236 GCA_037306005.1 Rhinophrynus dorsalis | reverse complement strand
TCCCCTATTATAGACCATTAATAACTTCCAAAGAGGTATGGACCCCTATTATCTCCTAAAGAGGGAAACTTGGGAGGTTTGAACCCCTAATATCACCTAAAGATGGACATTTGGGAGGTATGGACCCTTAATATCTCCTAAAGAGGTATGCTTGGGAGGTACGGCCCCCTAATATCTCCTAAAGAGGGACATTTGGGAGGTACAGACCCCTAATATCTCCTAAAGAGGGATACTTGGGAGGAACAGACCCCTAATATCTCCTAAAGAGGGACACTTGGAGGTACAGACCACTAATATCTCCTAAAGAGGGACACTTGGGGGATACAGATCCCTAATATCTTCTAAAAAGGGACACTTGGGGGGTATGAACCCCTAATATCTCCTAAAGAGGGACATTTGGGAGGTATATAACCCTAATATCTCATAAAAAGGGATACTTGTGAGGTACAGACTCATAATATTTCCTACAGAGGGGCATGAGAGAGGTATGGAGCCCTCTCTGTTCTATACGATTCCTGGATGTCCTTCATTTAGAAATTGTAACTTTGCATGAAGAGTATGTGGAAGGAAAAGGATGCACTATAGGGCAGTTTTTCTGTTTTTTTCCCCCTAGGTCATTGCATTGAAATCAATGGAAAGACAGAATATACACACAACACATAGCAATTTTTATTTTATTTCCCACAGGCATGGTATAAAAGGGGTATGAGGTGCCTGTGTTGGTGGAGTCTGGAGAAAGAATCAGTTGAACATTTTTTTTTTGTTGTTGACTGAGATTGGGGCTGGGTAGTTAATAGGAAAAAAAAAAAATAATAATAATATTTTAAAAAATAATAAAAAATTGGTATGTAATGTGATAGAGACAGTGACCCCCCCGATGTAAGCTGTGACTGGGGAAGACTTGACAGGATAGAGTATTTTGTACAGAATAATTTGTGGGACTTAGTCTTGTCGTTAGACGCCCAAGGCCTTAGCAAAAATTGGTATAAACAGGATAAGAAATATCAGGAAAGACTAAAGGATCTGAACATGTATAGCTTGGAGGAGAGAAGAGAGAGAGGGAATATGAGTGAAACATTCACATACATGAAGGGATTCAACAAAGTGCAGGAGGGACGTACATTTCACAGAGTAAAAATGTTAGGACAAGAGGCCGTAGTCTAAAACTAGAGGGGCACAGGTTTAGATGTAATGTAAGAAAGTTTTACTTCACTGAGAGGGTAGTAGATAAGTGGAATAGCCTACCAGCAGAAGTGGTAGATGAGTAGAATAGCCTACCAGCAGAAGTGGTAGAGGTTAATACAGTGAGGGGATGTAAGCATGCATGGGATAGGCATAAGGCTGTCCTTAACATAAGACAAAATCAAGGAACAAAAAAGGTTTGAGGTTTTTACAGTAGGAAAATGGGCAGACTAAGTAGGCCGAACGGTTCTTATCTGCCGTCAAATTCTATGTTTTTAGACTTGTTGTTAGTGCCACAAGCCGTGAGGAAACATCGATTTGCAGGACTTAGACTTGTTAGGCACAAGCCCTGAGGAAACATTGGATTATAGGACTTAGACTTGTTAGGCACAGAATCTGAGGAAACACTTTTGTAGGACATAGACTTGCTGTTACAGGCTCAAGGCCCGAGGAAATAATGATTTGCAGGACTTAGACTTGTTAGGCACAGGGTCTGAGGAAACATTGATTTGCAGGACTTAGATTTGTTAGGCACAAACCCTGAGGAAACACTGAATTGTAGAAATAGACTTGCTGTTACAGGCCCAAGCCCTGAGGAATAATGCTTGGCAGGACTTACACTTGTTAGGCACAGAATCTGAGGAAACATTGATTTGTAGGACTTCTATAAAACAAAAGAGATCCTGTATTGCTCAGCTGTGGTGAATAATAGTAACCCCCTAGCTGGGGATACTATGTTTCTGTATTACAGTGTTACTATGTTACTGTGTTACTATGTTACTGTATTACTGTGTTACTGTGTTACTATGTTACTGTATTACAGTGTTACTATGTTACTGTGTTACTATGTTACTGTATTACAGTGTTACTATGTTACTGTGTTACTATGTTACTGTATTACTGTGTTACTGTGTTACTATGTTACTGTATTACAGTGTTACTATGTTACTATGTTACTGTGTTACTATGTTTCTGTATTACAGTGTTACTATGTTACTGTGTTACTGTGTTACTATGTTACTATGTTATTGTGTTACTATGTTACTGTGTTACTATGTTTCTGTATTACAGTGTTACTATGTTACTGTGTTACTACGTTACTATGTTACTGTGTTACTATGTTACTATGTTACAGTGTTACTATGTTACTGTGTTACTGTGTTACTATGTTACTATGTTACTGTGTTACTATGTTACTGTGTTAGTATGTTTCTGTATTACAGTGTTACTATGTTACTGTGTTACTGTGTTACTATGTTACTGTGTTACAGTGTTACTATGTTACTGTGTTACTATGTTTCGGTATTACAGTGTCACTATGTTACTGTGTTACTATGTTTCTGTATTAGAGTGTTAGTATGTTACAGTATTACAGTGTTACTATGTTACTGTGTTACTGTGTTACTATGTTACTGTATTACAGTGTTACTATGTTACTGTGTTACTGTGTTACTATGTTACTGTGTTACTATGTTTCTGTATTACAGTGTTACTATGTTACTGTGTTACTATATTACTGTATTACTATGTTACTGTGTTACTATGTTACTGTATTACAGTGTTACTATGTTACTGTATTACAGTGTTACTATGTTACTGTGTTACTGTGTTACTATGTTACTGTATTACAGTGTTACTATGTTACTGTGTTACTGTGTTACTATGTTACTGTGTTACTGTGTTACTATGTTTCTGTATTACAGTGTTACTATGTTACTGTGTTACTGTGTTACTATGTTACTGTATTACAGTGTTACTATGTTACTGTGTTACTGTGTTACTATGTTTCTGTATTAGAGTGTTAGTATGTTACAGTATTACAGTGTTACTATGTTACTGTGTTACTATGTTACTGTATTACAGTGTTACTATGTTACTGTGTTACTGTGTTACTATGTTACTGTGTTACTATGTTTCTGTATTACAGTGTTACTATGTTACTGTGTTTCTGTGTTACTATGTTACTGTATTACAGTGTTACTATGTTACTATGTTACTGTGCTACTATGTTGCTGTGTTACTGTGTTACTGTGTTACTATGTTTCTGTATTACAGTGTTACTATGTTACTGTGTTACTATGTTACTGTATTACAGTGTTACTATGTTACTGTGTTACTGTGTTACTATGTTACTGTATTACAGTGTTACTATGTTACTGTGTTACTGTGTTACTGTGTTACAGTGTTACTATGTTACTGTGTTACTGTGTTACTATGTTACTGTATTACAGTGTTACTATGTTACTGTGTTACTGTGTTACTATGTTACTGTGTTACTATGTTACTGTATTACAGTGTTACTATGTTACTATATTACTGTGTTACTATGTTACTGTGTTACTATATTACAGTGTTACTATATTACTGTGTTACTATGTTACTGTGTTACTATGTTACTATATTACTGTGTTACTATGTTACTGTGTTACTATGTTTCTGTATTACAGTGTTACTATGTTACTGTGTTACTGTGTTACTATGTTACTGTGTTATTATGTCACTGTGTTACTATGTTTCTGTATTACCGTGTTACTATGTTACTGTGTTACTGTGTTACTATGTTACTGTGTTACTGTGTTACTATGTTTCTGTATTACACTGTTATTATGTTACTGTGTTACTATGTTACTGTATTACTGTGTTACTGTGTTACTATATTTCGGTATTAGAGTGTTACTATGTTACTGTGTTACTGTGTTACTATGTTACTATGTTACTGTGTTACTATGTTTCTGTATTACAGTTTTACTATGTTACTGTGTTACTATGTTACTGTATTACTGTGTTACTATGTTTCGGTATTAGAGTGTCATTATGTTACTGTGTTACTATGTTTCGGTATTAGAGTGTCACTATGTTTCTGTATTAGAGTGTTAGTATGTTACAGTATTACAGTGTTACTATGTTACTGTGTTACTATGTTACTGTGTTACTATGTTTCGGTATTAGAGTGTTAGTATGTTACAGTATTACAGTGTTACTATGTTACTGTGTTACTATGTTTCGGTATTACAGTGTTACTATGTTACAGTATTACAGTGTTACTATGTTTCAGTATTACAGTGTTACTATATTACTGTGTTACTATGTTACTGTGTTACTATGTTACTGTGTTACTATGTTTCGGTATTAGAGTGTTAGTATGTTACAGTATTACAGTGTTACTATGTTACTGTGTTACTATGTTACTGTATTACAGTGTTACTATGTTACTGTGTTACTGTGTTACTATGTTACTGTGTTACTATGTTTCTGTATTACAGTGTTACTATGTTACTGTGTTACTATATTACTGTATTACTATGTTACTGTGTTACTATGTTACTGTATTACAGTGTTACTATGTTACTGTGTTACTGTGTTACTATGTTACTGTATTACAGTGTTACTATGTTACTGTGTTACTATGTTACTGTGTTACTGTGTTACTATGTTTCTGTATTACAGTGTTACTATGATACTGTGTTACTATGTTTCTGTATTACAGTGTTACTATGTTACTGTGTTACTGTGTTACTATGTTACTGTATTACAGTCTTACTATGTTACTGTGTTACTGTGTTACTATGTTTCTGTATTAGAGTGTTAGTATGTTACAGTATTACAGTGTTACTATGTTACTGTGTTACTATGTTACTATATTACAGTGTTACTATGTTACTGTGTTACTGTGTTACTATGTTACTGTGTTACTATGTTACTGTGTTACTATGTTTCTGTATTACAGTGTTACTATGTTACTGTGTTACTATATTACTGTATTACTATGTTACTGTGTTACTATGTTACTGTGTTACTGTTACTATGTTACTGTGTTACTGTGTTACTATGTTTCTGTATTAGAGTGTTAGTATGTTACAGTATTACAGTGTTACTATGTTACTGTGTTACTATGTTACTATATTACAGTGTTACTATGTTACTGTGTTACTGTGTTACTATGTTACTGTGTTACTATGTTACTGTGTTACTATGTTTCTGTATTACAGTGTTACTATGTTACTGTGTTACTATATTACTGTATTACTATGTTACTGTGTTACTATGTTACTGTGTTACTGTTACTATGTTACTGTGTTACTGTGTTACTATGTTTCTGTATTAGAGTGTTAGTATGTTACAGTATTACAGTGTTACTATGTTACTGTGTTACTATGTTACTGTATTACAGTGTTACTATGTTACTGTGTTACTGTGTTACTGTATTACAGTGTTACTATGTTACTGTGTTACTATATTACTGTATTTCTATGTTACTGTGTTACTATGTTACTGTGTTACTGTGTTACTATGTTACTGTGTTACTGTGTTACTATGTTTCTGTATTAGAGTGTTAGTATGTTACAGTATTACAGTATTACAGTGTTACTATGTTACTGTGTTACTATGTTTCTGTATTACAGTGTTACTATGTTACTGTGTTACAGTGTTACTATGTTACTGTGTTACTATGTTACTGTATTACAGTGTTACTATGTTACAGTGTTACTATGTTACTGTGTTACTGTGTTACTATGTTTCTGTATTACAGTGTTACTATGTTACTGTGTTACAGTGTTACTATGTTACTGTGTTACTATGTTACTGTATTACAGTATTACTATGTTACTGTATTACAGTGTTACTATGTTACTGTGTTACTGTGTTACTATGTTTCTGTGTTACTGTGTTACTGTGTTACTATGTTACTGTGTTACTATGTTACTGTGTTACTATGTTTCTGTATTACAGTGTTACTATGTTACTGTGTTACTGTGTTACTATGTTACTGTATTACAGTGTTACTATGTTACTGTGTTACTATGTTACTGTGTTACTATGTTTCTGTATTACAGTGTTACTATGTTACTGTGTTACTATAATACTGTGTTACTGTGTTACTATGTTACTGTATTACAGTGTTACTATGTTACTGTATTACTATGTTACTATGTTACTATGTTACTATGTTTCTGTATTACAGTGTTACTATGTTACTGTGTTACTATGTTACTGTATTACAGTGTTACTATGTTACTGTGTTACTATGTTACTATATTACTGTGTTACTATGTTACTGTGTTACTATGTTACTGTATTACAGTGTTACTATGTTACTGTGTTACTATGTTACTATATTACTGTGTTACTATGTTACTGTGTTACTATGTTTCTGTATTACAGTGTTACTATGTTACTGTGTTACTATGTTACTATATTACTATGTTACTGTGTTACTATGTTTCGGTATTAGAGTGTTATTATGTTACAGTATTACAGTGTTACTATGTTACTGTGTTACTATGTTTCGGTATTAGAGTGTTAGTATGTTACAGTATTACAGTGTTACTGTGTTACTGTATTACTGTGTTACTATGTTTCTGTATTACAGTGTTACTATGTTACTGTGTTACTATGTTACTGTGTTACTGTGTTACTATATTACTATATTACTATATTACTATGTTACTGTATTACAGTGTTACTATGTTACTGTGTTACTATGTTTCGGTATTAGAGTGTTAGTATGTTACAGTATTACAGTGTTACTATGTTACTGTGTTACTATGTTTCGGTATTACAATGTTACTATGTTACTGTGTTACAGTGTTACTATGTTACTGTATTACTATGTTTCTGTATTACAGTGTTACTATGTTACTGTGTTACTATGTTTCTGTATTACAGTGTTACTATGTTACTGTATTACTATGTTACTGTGTTACTGTGTTACTATGTTACTGTATTACAGTGTTACTATGTTACTGTGTTACTATGTTTCTGTATTACAGTGTTACTATATTACTGTGTTACTATGTTACTGTTTTACTATGTTACTGTGTTAGTATGTTACAGTATTACAGTGTTACTATGTTACTGTATTACAGTGTTACTATGTTACTATGTTACTGTGTTACTATGTTTCTGTATTACAGTGTTACTATGTTACTGTGTTACTATGTTACTATGTTACTGTGTTACTATGTTTCTGTATTACAGTGTTACTATGTTACTGTGTTACTATGTTACTGTGTTACTATGTTACTGTGTTACTATGTTACTATGTTACTGTGTTACTATGTTTCTGTATTACAGTGTTACTATGTTACTGTGTTACTATGTTACTGTATTACAGTGTTACTATGTTACTGTATTACTGTGTTACTATGTTACTGTGTTACTATGTTTCTGTATTACAGTGTTACTGTGTTATTATGTTACTGTATTACAGTGTTACTATGTTACAGTGTTACTATGTTACTATGTTACTATGTTACTGTGTTACTATGTTTCTGTATTACAGTGTTACTATGTTACTGTGTTACTATGTTACTGTTTTACTATGTTACTGTGTTAGTATGTTACAGTATTACAGTGTTACTATGTTACTGTATTACAGTGTTACTATGTTACTGTGTTACTATGTTTCTGTATTACAGTGTTACTGTGTTACTGTGTTACTATATTACTATGTTATTGTATTACTGTGTTACTATGTTACTGTGTTACAGTGTTACTATGTTACGGTGTTACTATGTTACTGTATTACAGTGTTACTATGTTACAGTGTTACTATGTTACTATGTTACTGTGTTACTATGTTTCTGTATTACTGTGTTACTATGTTACTGTGCTACTATGTTACTGTATTACAGTGTTACTATGTTACTATGTTACTATGTTTCTGTATTACAGTGTTACTATGTTACTGTGTTACTATGTTTCTGTATTACAGTGTTACTGTATTACTGTGTTACTATGTTTCTGTATTACAGTGTTACTATGTTACTATGTTTCGGTATTACAGTGTTACTATGTTACTATGTTACTATGTTACTGTGTTACTATGTTACTATGCTACTATGTTACTGTATTACAGTGTTACTATGTTACTGTATTACTATGTTACTGTATTACAGTGTTACTATGTTACTATGTTACTGTGTTACTATGTTACTATGTTACTGTGTTACTATGTTACTGTATTACAGTGTTACTATGTTTCGGTATTAGAGTGTTACTGTGTTACTGTGTTACTGTGTTACTATGTTACTATGTTACTGTGTTACTATGTTACTGTGTTACTGTGTTACTATGTTACTGTATTACAGTGTCACTATGTTACTGTGTTACTATGTTTCTGTATTACAGTGTTACTATGTTACTGTGTTACTATGTTCCTGTATTACAGTGTTACTATGTTACTATGTTTCTGTATTACAGTGTTACTATGTTACTGTGTTATTATGTTTCAGTATTACAGTGTTATTATGTTTCTGTATTACAGTGTTACTATGTTACTGTGTTACTATGTTTCTGTATTACAGTGTTACTATGTTACTGTGTTACTATGTTTCTGTATTACAGTGTTACTATGTTACTGTGTTACTATGTTACTGTATTACAGTGTTACTATGTTACTGTGTTACTATGTTTCTGTATTACAGTGTTACTATGTTACTGTGTTACTATGTTACTGTATTACAGTGTTACTATGTTACTGTGTTACTATGTTTCTGTATTACAGTGTTACTATGTTACTGTGTTACTATGTTACTGTATTACAGTGTTACTATGTTACTGTGTTACTATGTTACTGTATTACAGTGTTACTATGTTACTGTGCTACTATGTTTCGGTATTAGAGTGTTACTATGTTCCTATGTTATACTAATTCTTGTACTGCTCTCCAGCCCTTCGGTGAACAAACTGCCTTCTGCTACAGCCAAATATTTCATATTATGACTCATCAGTCCAGAGCACCTGCTGCCATTTTTCTGCACCCCAGTTATTGTGTTTTTGTGTATAGTTGAGTCGCTTGGCCTTATTTCCACATCAGAGGTATGTCTTTTTGGCTGCAAGTTTTCCATGAAGACCACTTCTGACCAGGATGGGTGTACCAGGGTCCCACTGTTTTCTGCCAATCCTGAACTGATGGCACTGCTGGACATTTTCCGATTGTGAAGGGTAGTAACCATGATGTGTCTTTCATCTGCTGCACTAAGTTCATTTGACTGACCACTGTGTCTATGGTCCTCAACATTGCCGTTTCTTTGTGCTTCTTAAAAAGAGCTTGGACAGCGCATCTGGAAATCCCTGTCTGCCTTGAAATTTCTGCCTGGGAGAGACCTTGCTGATGCAGTATAACTACCTTGTGTCTTGTTGCTGTGTTCAGTCTTGTCATGGTGTATGACTTTTGTCTTTAAACTGTCTTCAGCAACCTCACCTTGTTAGCTGAGTTTGGCTGTTCCTCACTCAGTTTTATTTCTCCTACACAGCTGTATCTGTTTCAGTTAATGATTGTGTTTCAATCCCCATATTAAACTGATGACTATTAGCACCTGTTTGGTATAATTATTTAAACACACCTGACTAAATGCCTACAAAATACCTGAATTTGTGCAAGTGTACCTAGAAGAATTGATGCTGTTTTGAAGGCAAAGGGAGGTCACACCAAATATTGATTTGATTTAGATTTCCTCTTCTGTTCACTCACTATCGTTTTGTTAATTGATAAAAAATAAACTATTAAGATGTCTATTTTTGAAAGCATTCTTACTTTACAGCATTTTTTTCCACACCTGCCTAAGACTTTTATACAGTACTGTATATCTACATTAAACATTATTATCCCTTAAATATGATTCTGCACTGAATCAGGGGCTGTCAGGGGCAGACATCAATAGGCTCACCAGCTGTTGTAAACTACAAATCCCATCATCCTCATCCAGCGACTGATTTAGAAGGCACAGAGGAAATCAGTGTCACTGCACTCTGTTTCCTGGACATGCTCTGGCACAGGCGTAAGGGGATAGCTCACATTAACCCCTGAAGGACCAGATTGGTGTGCAAGGCGTTGCACACCACTCTGAACCTCTAAGGCTTCAAGCCCTACCTCTAGCAGAGCGTGTGCGCTGGAATGTATTGCAGTTCTCATGCACTCCACTGCGCACCCTGATGGTCTGGCCCATGACTTTGAGGCAAACGCTCAAGAACAAGAGATGACCTGCACTGGCAAATTTGTACATTCTCCACATGCGGGCACTCGAGAGGTATACAGTGCGTTACCCCACAATGCATTGGAGAGCTCGCTACGATTCATGGGGTTAAAAGCCCCCGTTACACCAATAGAAATGTTCAATATGTTGGTGACATCTCTAGAATTTAAGAGGTTAAATGTTGCATTCAAATAAATGTGGATTTTTATTTACCCCTTCTAGTGCAATTGGTTTGTCCCAGAATGGCTATTTTTGTGCATATGACACTGTAGAGAGTTTACAATGGGAATTGTCTTTATGTCCCTTCCAATTTATTAAGCTAATTACACCAAGAAGTCTCCCCTTAACTCTGCTGGCATCAAGGGGAGAGCAATAAAGCACCCTGGTAGCATATTTAGGCATTCCTTTAGAAGTACATCATGAATTAACAATAAGATGTAGATGGGCTGGCCACTGTCACTTTCAGTTTCGGTGCGCACGCAATGGGGCTGCCGTCATGAACCAACAATATGACATAGACAGCCTGGACACCGTCACTTTACGTTTTGCTGCATATGTGATGGGGCTGGGGTCATGAATTAACAATATGACTGACAGCCTGGCCACCGTCACTTTCAGTTTACTTGTGCATGTGATGGGGCTGGTGTCATGAAATAACAATATGACAGACAGCCTGGACACCATTACTTTCAGGTTCCCTGTGCATGAGATGGGGCTGGCATCATGAAATAACAATATGATGTAGTCAACCTGGTCACCGTCACTTTTCGTTTTCCCTGCACATGTGATAGGGATGATGTCATGAATTAACAATAAAACGTAGACAGCCTGGCTCCCCTCACTTTCAGTTTCCCTGCGCATGGGATGGGGCTGGTGTGATGAAATAACAATATGATGTAGACAACCTGGCCACCGTCACTTTCAATTTCCCTGCACATGCGATGGGGCTTGCATCATGAAATAATATGACGTACACAGCCTGGACACCGTCACTTTAAGTTTCCCTGCGCATGAGATGGGGCTGGAGTGTGAAGCTGGTGGAATGTGTACACTGGCATGACTCTACAGCAATCATACACTGTAGTGCATACCCTGAACAGCAGCCTCTGGAGTGGGACGACTGCTGGCATTAACCCTTGGTGTGCCACAGCAGCGTCCAACAAATGCATAGCCAGGGCTGGCCCTTACGTGGGTCCCGGTGGGTCCATGGAATTTGCCCCAAGGTATGTTTATTTTGTGTGTCACTGGCTGCCAGGTGCCCCATCAGTGTTACTGTCAGCACCCGGGCGGCGGTGGCCCTATGCTCCCTCGGTGGCGAATTGCCCGGCGCTGGCTGCTTCAGTGACACATGTGAATGACAGTGGCGATGGGCTCGTGGAGGAGGAAATGCCAAGCCTGGACCTGATCACGGGGGGAGGGAGCACGGAGCGGTGACGTGTCATGCCAGCGGCAGGCTTGTATTTAAATACAAAATAAATCATATAAAAGATTTAAACAGAATCTGAACACAGTCTATTTCTGCATAATAATTCATAAAGACAATTTTTGTTGTAATTTTATGTCACACAATAAAAATTAGACAGGAAACTCTCAGTAAGCGCCCTCCTAATTAGTGTTGAGCGAGCGTGCTCGGCCGATGCTCGGATCGGCTCGAGCATCGCTCTGCTCTGCACATGGCGGTACTCGTACGAGTACCGCCATGTGCTCGCCCGACATGCTCGGGTGAAGAGGATCTGTGCCGGAAGAGGCACAGATCCGAAGACGCTCCGCTGGACCACCAGGGAATGGAGGTACGGGGGCATTGCGGAGATGAAGGGGGCATTGCGGAGATGAAGGGGGACATTATGGAAGAGGGGCATAGACTCTATGCCCCTCTTCCACAATGTCCCCCTTCATCTCCGCTATGCCCGTCTTCCACAATGTGCCCCTTCATCTCCGCTATGCCCCTCTTCCACAATGTCCCCCTTCATCTCCTATGCCATAGAGGAGATGAAGGGGGACATTGTGGAAGAGGGGCATAGCGGAGATGAAGGGGGACATTGTGGAAGAGGGGCATAGACTCTATGCCCCTCTTCCACAATGTCCCCCTTCATCTCCGCTATGCCCCTCTTCCACAATGTCCCCCTTCATCTCCGCTATGCCCCTCTTCCACAATGTCCCCCTTCATCTCCGCTATGGCATAGGAGATGAAGGGGGACATTGTGGAAGAGGGGCATAGCGGAGATGAAGGGGGACATTGACCAGGCACCCTCCGCTCATCAGAGCAGGGGGTGCCTGGTTTAATGCTCGAGTGCTCCCATTCATTTGAATGGGGCTCGGGTGCTCGGCCGAGCACTCGAGCATCAGGGGGTGCTCGGTCAGAGCACCCGAGCACCCGAGCATCGGGGTGCTCGCTCATCTTTACTCCTAATCTCTTTTTAAAAAGCTCTTTCGAAATAATTCAGAACGGTTTCCAAAAGATGGATTGCAGACTTTTATTCCTTAAAGTGGATCTATCACATATAGAAAAATAATTCTCATTAGTTAGAGCGTTTAGAGAAAAAGTTAAACATATTATTCATTTTTGAAAAAAAAAAAAACAGTTATCTGAGCAAAAATTCAAGTTTAAAAGGTGCCCAGCAGCCTACTTCCGCTTGCCGCTGCGGCAAGCTGCTTGCCGCTCACAGGCTGCTCCCGTCCTACTACCCAGCATCCTCCGATCATGGAGGATGTCTGTCTCTAAGCTGGAGCGATCTCATTGGCTAGATATTGATCTCTGCCAATGAGATCGCTCCGGCTTAGCGAAAGAAAGTCTCCGTCATTGGAGGATGCTGGGTAGTCCGACGGGAGCAGAGGCAGCGCTGCATGCAGGAAGTAGGCTGCTGGGCACCTTTTAAACTTGAATTTTTGCGCAGATAATGTTTTTTTTTTTCAGAAATGACTAACATATTAAACTTTTTCGCTAAATGCTCTAACTAATGAGCATTAGATATCTGTATGTGATAGGTCCACCTTAATAAAGTATTCACACCAAGACGACTTGCTGCATATCTTATAAGAGGTACGCTTTAGTGTGAGCCATAAAATATTCTGAGGATATTGTACCATGATGAACTGAAGAAATTCAACTGCACCATAAGGGACCAATTAAAAGTTCCAAATATTCTTATTTATTTTAACCCTTCGAGTGCCCGCGGGGGTACGGAACGCATTGCAAAGCAATGCTTTCCATACCCCTCTGGCACTCAAAGGGTTAAAAGTGGCTTTAAACTCATTGAATGCTACAGAACATTGCTTGGCAATGCGTTGGAGATCTCTGTGGCATTCAATGGATGAAAGGGAGTTTTTATTAATTTACTAAGGCGCAGGATGTTTCACATATAATTGTTTCTGTCCTGGAGCAGCTTTAGAGAAATCCAGAAAGCACTGGCCAGTTGGTTAATTAACTGCCTTTGACGCAGAGACGCTCCCTGTGAATCTGGTTCAGTTCCTAGTGTCAATCGCTCTTTGAAGCCTTGCCCCACACACTCTTTATTTCCTTGTGCCTCAGTAGAAAAAATTTAGATTGCAAGCTCTATGGGACAGATACTCACTGTGCCGGAAAAATGATATGTGCAACATAACGTTCAATTTAGTAGCACTATATAAGAATCCATGTTCTATTATAACTGGGCCTTAAGGGGGCCGGTCAAACAAATCCCCAAAATTTGCAATAAAAGATGTTTAAAGTGTAATTTAAACCAATGAGGATTTTTATGGGTCCAGAATGGTACAGCTGGTTTGACTCAGAATTTTTCTCACTACAAAATTTTATTTTCTTATTAAATATCGCTCTTCCTTAGGTCAACAAAACAAATACACATTTTTATGTTGTTATTTATTTATTTTTTTTACAAAATCCGTGAATTTCCTTAAACGATTCCCAATTAAACAATACAATCACACTGTAAAATATCACATAATGGAAGTGGGCGTGGTTTGGGGGGCAGCATTTCATCCTTGGACCCAGGTAGCACAAAGTCTTGGGCCAGCACTGTGCATAGCAATGATTCAGAAGTGCTTTAGCACTTTATGGGTTAAAGTGTAATGCTGGCAATAGCAGAATGTGCCCCCCAGTAACTGTAAGGTGACCAGACCTCACCTTTAACTGGGGACACATATAAAAAATGCAATATATACTGCAGTCGTCATACTCTCCAATACATTCCCTGAAGTGTAGTTGTTGGCATTAGAGGGTAACACCATACCCCTACCCTGGTGCATTCATACATATGCCACGGTATGAGGCTGATACACTAGGTGAGGCTGGACTAATTCTGGGACAAGTCAATTGCACGTTAGGGGACAATTAACCCTTTGAGTGCCAGAGGGGTACGCAACGCATTGCTTTGCAATGCGTTGCGTACCCCTCTGGCACTCAAGGGTTGAAAGATCCACATTGATTGTAATGGGGATTAATAACCCCTTGAATGACAGAGAAGCCTCCAACACATTGCAAAGCAACACCTGGCTCTGTAGCATCCAAGGGACTTAACCATTTGAATGCCAGAATACTCTTGTGGCACACAAAGGGTTCAACGTTTCGTGTAAACCAATGGGAATGATGAATTAATTGGCTAATTCTCTGTCACTGAACAGGTTAAAAGAAACATGTCATTTAACAGGGATATTCTATGCGCTGTATACCTCTCTGTCACGGAAATGGTTAAATCGTAAAAACCTAATTTAAATCAGTGGGAATTCTCATCGAGTCGCTGGGTTTTCTAGCATTAAAGGGGTTAAATCCCCGTTTCCAGTGATCGGCAGAGCGGTATGGAAGTCACTGTAACTCATCCCGGTGTATGGGTGTCCGGCACGCTAAGGGTTAATGGGAATCGCTGACATCCCCGAGAGATCGGCTGCTTCAGCCCAGAACTGCTCCTCTCTGGGGTGGGTGCTGTGTGGCATGTGACGTGATGGGCAGCTCTGCCTGCACACCCCCTCTCCTGTGCCCCGGTGGGCAGGTCTTCCAGACATCAGCACGCTGCCCCCTTCCCTGGCAGGATCAGTGCGAGCAGAGCCCCGCACCAGCACGGACACGCCGAGCCCCGCAGCACAGACACATGCCCGGGCAGGAGGGCACAGCAGGGGGCACAGTGTGACCTGGGCATGGAAGGGGAGGCAGGGAGGCTGAGCTGACACCAACACATGGAGGCTGCGGGCACAAGGACGAAGTTTAATCCGCACAGTGAGTGGATCAAGAGGAGGCAGCACATCGGAGGAGGCTGAGAGCCCTCTGTGCCAGGCTCACCCCGGTGCCAACATGACTTCTCCGGGACTTACAGAGACCCTCCTGCTCCTCTTCTGTTGCTTCATTTCTCCAGGTGAGTTCGGATCATGGCAGGTGATGGGGGGCAGAGCGACTGTAGATGGAGGCTGCCAGGGGGTGCCGGCTGGTGCCAGGGGTGCCCCGCAGGGCTGGATGGGGGTAAGTAGTACAGGGCTGGGGCAGGAGGCTGTTATTGGAGGATCCGGAGTCTGGCAGCTCCCAGTCCCTCTATCTAACACCCCAGGGCACCCCGGGACCCCTCTATCTGACACCCCAGGGCAATGTGCACTACAGAAAGTGGAGTAATTCGGAAGGTAACAGTAATAAACACGTCCAGTTGCTTTCTATTGGGGATTGGATGTTACAGGTCTCTGACCGATGCGCCGGGCACCTCTCTACCGTTCAAGGGGTTAACAAGAGCTGTTTAAATCAATAACAATTTGAGGAATGATATGCCTCTCCCCGTGGTGCACTTGGTTTGCTCCAGAATTGCGCTACTTCAGTGCTGTGCATGTTTCCCCAAATGTCTTCATAATCCGCACGGACACAACTGGACTGACAGCCCCGGAAGGACATGGGGTGTTCAGCACCTGGACAGCTCCCGACTGAGGACACCTCTAGGACTGATAGACTGATACCTCTAGGACTGACACCTCTAGGACGGACACCTCTAGGACTGATAGACTGATACCTCTAGGACTGATACCCCTAGGACTGATAGACTGACACCTCTAGGACTAATAGACTGATACCTCTAGGACGGACACCTCTAGGACGGACACCTCTAGGACTGATAGACTGATACCTCTAGGACGGACACCTCTAGGACGGACACCTCTAGGACTGATAGACTGATACCTCTAGGACTGATACCCCTAGGACTGATAGACTGACACCTCTAGGACTAATAGACTGATACCTCTAGGACTGACACCTCTAGGACTAATAGACTGATACCTCTAGGACTGACACCTCTAGGACTGACACCTCTAGGACTAATAGACTGATACCTCTAGGACTGACACCTCTAGGACTGATACCCCTAGGACTGATAGACTGACACCTCTAGGACTAATACCCCTAGGACTAATAGACTGATACCTCTAGGACTGACACCTCTAGGACTAATAGACTGATACCTCTAGGACTAATACCCCTAGGACTAATAGACTGACACCTCTAGGACTAATACCCCTAGGACTAATAGTCTGATACCTCTAGGACTGACACCTCTAGGACTGATACCCCTAGGACTAACAGACTGATACCTCTAGGACTAATAGACTAATAACTCTAGGACTGATACCCCTAGGACTAATAGACTGATACCTCTAGGACTAATAACCCTAGGACTAATAGACTGATACCTCTAGGAATGATACCTCTAGGACTGACACCTCTAGGACCGATAGACTAATACGGTTGATACCTCTAAGACTAATACCCATAGGACTAATAGACTGATACCTCTACGGCTGACACCTCTAAGACTAATAGACTGACACCTCTAGGACGGACACCTCTAGGACTAATAGACTGACACCTCTAGGACTGACACCTCTAGGACTAATAGACTGTTATCTCTAGGACTGATACCTCTAGGACTAATAGACTAATACCTCTAGGACTGACACCTCTAGGACTAATACCCCTAGGACTAATAGACTGACACCTCTAGGACTAATAGACTGACACCTCTAGGACTGACACCTCTAGGACTAATACCCCTAGGACTAATAGACTGATACCTCTAGGAATGATACCTCTAGGACTGATAGACTGATACCTCTAGGACTAATAGATTGATACCTCTAGGACTGATACCTTTAGGACTAATTCCTCTAGGACTGACACCTCTAGGACTGATAGACTAATACCTCTAGGACTAATACCTCTAGGACTAATCGACTGATACCTCTAGGATCAATACCTCTAGGATGGACACCTCTAGGACGGACACCTCTAGGACTAATAGACTGATACCTCTAGGACTGACACCTCTAGGACTGATAGACTGAAACCTCTAGGACTGATTGCTCCAGGACTGATAGAGGACTCTAGAACTGATAGCTCCAGGACTAATACATGACTCTGGAGCTATCAGTTCTAGAGTCCTCTATCAGTCCTGGAGCTATCAGTTGTAGAGTCATCTATCAGTCCTGGAGTTATCAGTTCTAGAGTTGTCTATCAGTCCAGGCGCTATCACTTCTAAAGTCATCAGACCTGGAGCTTTCAGTTCTAGAGGTGTTTATCAGTCCTGATAAACTGATAGAGGACTCTAGAACTGATAGCTCCAGGACTGGTAGATGACTCTAGAACTGATAGCTCCATGACTGATAGAGGACTTTAGAACTTATAGCTCCAGGACTAATAGATGACTCTAGAACTGATAGCTCCAGGACTGATCGATGACTCTAGAACTTATAGCTCCAGGACTGATAGATGACTCTAGAACTGATAGCTCCAGGACTAATAGACACCTCTAGAACTGATAGCTCCAGGACTGACAGACACCTCTAGAACTAATAGTTCCAGGACTGATAGAGGACTCTAGAACTGATAGCTCCAGGACTGATAGAGAACTCTAGAACTGATAGCTCCAGGACCAATAGATGACTCTAGAACTGATAACTCCAGGACTGATAGATGACTCTACAACTGAGTTCCAGGACTGATATATAACTCAGAACTGATAGCTGTTGTACTGAAAGACACCTACAGGACAGGTAGATGGCTATAAATCTGATTGAGGGCTCTAAATCTGATTGAGAGCTCCAAAACTGACAGCTCATGTACTGACGGGGAGCTCAAGGATAAACAGATGTCAGCAGGACAGACAGATAGCTCTTGAACTTATAGACAGCTCCAGGACTGAATGTGCTTGTAATGACAGATAGATTCAGGACTCACAGATGTCTCTAGAAATGACCACTCCTATACTAATAGATAGCACCAGGATTGGTAGACCGCTCTAGAACTGATCTGTACTGTACGACAACTGCAGCTGCTCAGCTGATAACATGCTCTAGAACTGATAGATCTCTCTAGAACCAATCTATCCTGTACTATATGACAATTCCAGCTGCAGAACGGATACAGTGCTCTAGAACTGATAGACCACTCTAGAACTGGTCTATCCTGTACTGTAGGACAACTCCTGCTGCAGGACTGATAAAGTACTCTAGAACTGATAGGCCAGATCCTGTGCTGACAGAAAATTCCTGGGGTAGACATATTCAGAGTAGGTGAATGTGAATGGGGATAGAACAATCAGGATGGGGATCAGTTTGAGCATGGGTGGGGCAGTCTGAGGGAGCTGTATGATCAAGGGTGGCCTAAACAGAAAAGAGGTGGGACAGCCTGAGGAGAGCTGTATGATCAAGCCTGGGATCAGATGAGAAGAGGTGGGACAGTCTGAGCAGCGGTGGGTCAGTCTGAGGAGGGCTGTATAATCAAGGCTAGGATAAGATGAGAAGAGGTGGGTGGTGGGACAGTCTGAGGAGGGCTGTATGATGAAGCCTGGGATCGGATAAGAAGAGGTGGGACAGTGAGGAGGGCTGTATGATCAAGCCTGGGATCAGATGAGAAGAGGTGGGACAGTTTCAGCAGGGGTGGGACAGTCTGAGCAGGGGTGGGACAGTCTGAAGAGATCTGTATGACCAAGACTGGGGTCAGATGAGAAGAAGTGGGGAAGTCTGAGCGTAGGTGGGGCAGTCTGAGCAGGGGTGGGGCATATGAGGAGGGCTGTATGATCAAGCCTGGGATCAGATAAGAGGTGGGACAGTCTGAGAAGTGGTGGGACAGTCTGAGGAGGGCTGTATGATCAAGCCTGGGACAGTTTCAGCAGGGGGTGCGACAGTCTGAGCAGGGGGTGTGACAGTCTGAAGAGATCTGTATGATGAAGACTGGGATCAGATGAGAAGAAGTGGGGCAGTCTGAGCAGGGGTGGGGCAGTCTGAGCAGGGGTGGGGCCATATGAGGAGGGCTGTATGATCAAGGCTGGGTCAGATTAGAGGAGACTGGACAGTCTGAGCAGGAGTGGGGCAGTTTGAGGGGAGAGGGATAGACTTAGTTGGGATAGGGCAGATAGAAGGGGTGGAATCATTTGAGAGTGGATGGAGAGACTGAGCAGGCCAGTTCCTCCCTGCCGATTCTTCAGTGTAAATAGCCCCCACACTAGTCCGATAACTGAACCCTGCGCGGTGCCTGTTTATGCTGTCAGCACCAGGAACACTCACATGTTTGATGCTGTGAGTAGGACACAGGAGAACCCAACTCTAGTGGTGCCCCAGTGGCACTGAACACCGACTGCAAAACCCAATGTTTCATTAACCTATGGAGTGCTAGAGATGTTGGACACCTCTCTTGCAATTAAAATGTTAAATGTTTTCCTTTCCTCTGCACTCGCTCCCCTGTGACAGTCTGTCCGTGTGAGTCCCGGAGTCCTGATCTACATCACTCACTGGTGCAGTGTGTGTTCTGTACATCACCCGCAGGTTGTGGGTTTAATAGGAGCGGATTATTAGTGAACTGCGCTCTGATATATCCGCAGGGAGGTCTCTGTCTGTCTGTCTCCCTGTCACTCTCTCCTCACCTCTTCACTTCCCTCTGTCTTTTCTTCTCTCTCCTTCCTTCTATCTTCTCTCACCCTCCTTCTCTCCTCTCTCTCACCTGTCTCTTCTCATTCCCTTCCTCCATTCTCTCTCACATATTCTCTCTCTGTCTTTCTTTCTTGCCTCTCATGTCTCCCTCTCACCTCTCCTTTCCCTCAACTCTCCCTCCCCTCTCTGAGTTATTTCTCATATCGCTCTCATACCTCTCTCATATCTCTATCATATCTCTCTCAAATCTCTCTTATATGTACCTAGCTGTCTATCTGTCTCTCATATGTACCTAGCTGTCTATCTATCTATCTATCTATCTATCTATCTATCTATCTATCTATCTATCTATCTCATATCTATCTAATATCTATCTATCTATCTATCTATCTCATATCTGTCTCATATCTATCTATCTATCTATCTATCTATCTATCTATCTATATCTATCTATCTATCTATCTATCTATCTATCTATCTATCTAATCAATATCTGTCTCGTATCTATCCAATATCCGTCTCATATCTATCTGCCCCATAGCTATCCGTCCCATATCTATCTATCTATCTATCTATCTATCTATCTATCTATCTATCTATCTCATATCTATCTATCTATCTATCTATCTATCTATCTATCTATCTATCTATCTATCTCATATCTATCTATCTATCTATCTATCTCATATCTATCTATCTATCTATCTATCTATCTATCTATCTATCTAATCAATATCTGTCTCGTATCTATCCAATATCCGTCTCATATCTATCCGCCCCATAGCTATCCGTCCCATATCTATCTATCTCATATCTATCTATCTATCTATCTATCTATCTATCTATCTATCTATCTGTCTATCTATTTCTATCTAATCAATATCTGTCTCATATCTATCCAATATCCGTCTCATATCTATCCGCCCCATAGCTATCCGTCCCATATCTATCTATCTATCTATCTATCTATCTATCTATCTATCTATCTATCTATCTATCTATCTCATATCTATCTATCTATCTAATCAATATCTGTCTCGTATCTATCCAATATCTGTCTCATATCTATTCATCTATCTGTCTCATTTCTATCCGTCTCATTTCTATCCGTCTCATATCTATCCATCTCATATCTATCTGTGTTAACCCCTTAGTTATAGTGAGCTCTCCTTGGCATTGTGCAGGTATTATGTAAATCCATATGAATTTGGGGAATTGTCCCTTTCCCCCGTGTGGTGCACATTGTTTCCCCCAGTTCATCGGAGTACTTAAACTCACACTCATTTGAAACTGCTGAGTCCTTAACCCTTTCAGTACCCCAGGGTCAATATAGAATGTGCCAGCGTTCTCAGTGCATGGAAGTGTTCTCTACGTGTTGCACCAGTAGAGGGCGGTGTTTAGAAAGGCGCTGAAGAATGTTTTTAGATTTTTAGCTGAAAGTCAGTGACCTGTAAACCAGGGATTAATGTCCACTGAGCAGTCTGAGTGTCTGTGTCCCACCTCCCCCAACAGGCCTCTTAGACGGCATGTTTTAAAGTGACAGTAACCCATTACTTTAACTTTATACATTCTGCAAGTGTATAATTAAAGTCAAATCGCCTAGACTTGTCCTATGTTTTTTAAAATATCTTCCCCTATTTTTGTTGCATTTTTATGTCTGACTGTGATCTTCCTGGTTTTCCTGGTCAGCTAACCATCAACACTGGAAGGTGATACAATGTAACACTATCTCTGCAGCACTAAGTGCTGTGTATTCTGCCTTGTTTACATTGTATCACTATTCATGCTTTCACAGTGCTTGATGGAAAACTTTCTGGAATCAAAAATCACTGAGTTCCCTGTACGTGAATAATATATAAAGTCAAATTGTCTAGACTTTTATTTAATTTGTTGATTCCAGAAATTATTTTTTCTCATATGGCACCATATTTGCATTGTCCCCACCTCCCCCATGTCCCAATCAGATAAGTGCATATCATGGCCAAAGAGCAACACTGGTGGTTTTCGGGGTATTTCTGGGGGTGTGGCTGGTGGGCGGGACATTAGCAATAATTTTCAGGTGACTGAATGACCTATTTACATCTCTTTATGTAACTGGATAAATGATTTAGAGCAAGACCAAAGACTAATTTATAAACACACATATACTGATATTTAAACATACATTTATTTTTATTATTTATTTAGAAAATGTTTTACCAGGAAGAATACAATGAGATTTCTCACATTTTCAAGTACGTCCTGGATAGTTTTTACAGTAAGAAGTTACATTTTTACTCAAAACAAAGAAACAATATAAAAAAAAATCAGTTATCTGTTGTTTTTGATACAAAAAATCCGTGATTTTTAGGAAGAAGATCTGATTTCTTGGGTAGGAAATCTGGAGTGATAATACTGCTCAGGTAGTGTGGAATAGTCAGTGAGTTGTTAGTAGTGGAGGTTATAGTTAGTATGGAGATCTGGAGTGATCATACTGCTCAGGTAGTGTGGAATAGTCAGTGAGTTGTTAGCAGTGGAGGTTATAGTTAATATGGAGATCTGGAGTGATCATACTGCTCAGGTAGTGTGGAATAGTCAGTGAGTTGTTAGTAGTGGAGGTTATAGTTAGTATGGAGAGCTGGAGTGATCATACTGCTCAGGTAGTGTGGAATAGTCAGTGAGTTGTTAGTAGTGGAGGTTATAGTTAGTATGGAGATCTGGAGTGATCATACTGCTCAGGTAGTGTGGAATAGTCAGTGAGTTGTTAGCAGTGGAGGTTATAGTTAATATGGAGATCTGGAGTGATCATACTGCTCAGGTAGTGTGGAATAGTCAGTGAGTTGTTAGTAGTGGAGGTTATAGTTAGTATGGAGAGCTGGAGTGATCATACTGCTCAGGTAGTGTGGAATAGTCAGTGAGTTGTTAGTAGTGGAGGTTATAGTTAGTATGGAGATCTGGAGTGATCATACTGCTCAGGTAGTGTGGAATAGTCAGTGAGTTGTTAGTAGTGGAGGTTATAGTTAGTATGGAGAGCTGGAGTGATCATACTGCTCAGGTAGTGTGGAATAGTCAGTGAGTTGTTAGTAGTGGAGGTTATAGTTAGTATGGAGATCTGGAGTGATCATACTGCTCAGGTATTGTGGAATAGTCAGTGAGTTGGTAGCAGTGGAGGTGGAGGTTATAGTTAGTATGGAGATCTGGAGTGATCATACTGCTCAGGTAGTGTGGAATAGTCAGTGAGTTGTTAGCAGTGGAGTGGAGGTTATAGTTAGTATGGAGATTTGGAGTGATCATACTGCTCAGGTAGTGTGGAATAGTCAGTGAGTTGTTAGTAGTGGAGGTTATAGTTAGTATGGAGATCTGGAGTGATCATACTGCTCAGTCAGTGTGGAATAGTCTGTGAGTTGTTAGCAGCGGAGGTTATAGTTAGTATGGAGATCTGGAGTGATCATACTGCTCAGGTAGTGTGGAATAGTCAGTGAGTTGTTAGTAGTGGAGGTTATAGTTAGTATGGAGATCTGGAATGATCATACTGCTCAGGTAGTGTGGAATAGTCAGTAAGTTGTTAGTAGTGGAGGTTATAGTTAGTATGGAGATCTGGAGTAATCATACTGATCAGGTAATGTGGAATAGTCAGTGAGTTATTAGCAGTGGAAGTTATAGTTAGTATAGAGATCTGGAGTGATCATACTACTCAGGTAGTGTGGAATAGTCAGTGAGTTGTTAGTAGTGGAGCGGAGGTTATAGTTAGTATGGAGATCTGGTGTGATCATACTGCTCAGGTAGTGTGGAATAGTCAGTGAGTTGTTAGCAGTGGAGCGGAGGTTATAGTTAGTATGGAGATCTGGTGTGATCATACTGCTCAGGTAGTGTGGAATAGTCAGTGAGTTGTTAGCAGTGGAGGTTAAAGTTAGTATGGAGATCTGGAGTGATCATACTGCTCAGGTAGTGTGGAATACTCAGTGAGTTCTTAGTAGTGGAGTGGAGGTTATAGTTAGTATGTAGATCTGGAGTGATCATACTGCTCAGGTAGTATGGAATACTCAGTGAGTTGTTAGTAGTGAAGGTTATAGTTAGTATGGAGATCTGGAGTGATCATACTAGTCAGGTAGTGTGGAATAGTCAGTGAGTTATTAGTAGTGGAGGTTATAGTTAGTATGGAGATCTGGAGTGATCATACTGCTCAGGTAGTGTGGAATACTCAGTGAGTTGTTAGTAGTGGAGTGGAGGTTATAGTTAGTATGTAGATCTGGAGTGATCATACTGCTCAGGTAGTATGGAATAGTCAGTGAGTTGTTAGTAGTGAAAGTTATAGTTAGTATGGAGATCTGGAGTCATCATACTGCTCAGGTAGTGTGGAATAGTCAGTGAGTTATTAGCAGTGGAGTGGAGGTTATAGTTAGTATGGAGATCTGGAGTGATTATACTGCTCAGGTAGTGTGGAATAGTCAGTGAGTTGTTAGTAGTGGAGGTTATAGTTAGTATGGAGATCTTGAATGATCATACTGCTCAGGTAGTGTGGAATAGTCAGTGAGTTGTTAGTAGTGGAGATTATAGTTAGTATGGAGATCTGGAGTGATCATACTGCACAGGTAGTGTGGAATAGTCAGTGAGTTGTTAGCAGTGGAGGTTATAGTTAGTATGGAGATCTGGAGTGACCATACTGCACAGGTAGTGTGGAATAGTCAATGAGTTGTTAGTAGTGGAGGTTATAGTCAGTATGGAGATCTGGAGTGATCATACTGCACAGGTAGTGTGGAATAGTCAGTGAGTTGTTAGCAGTGGAGTGGAGGTTATAGTTAGTATGGAGATCTGGAGTGATCATAGTGCTCAGGTAGTGTGGAATAGTCAGTGAGTTGTTAGTAGTGGAGGTTATAGTTAGTATGGAGATCTGGAGTGATCATACTGCTCAGGTAGTGTGGAATAGTCAGTGAGTTGTTAGTAGTGGAGGTTATAGTCAGTATGGAGATCTGGAGTGATCATACTGCTCAGGTAGTGTGGAATAGTCAGTGAGTTGTTAGTACTGGAGGTTATAGTTAGTATGGAGATATGGAGTGATCATACTGCTCAGGTAGTGTGGAATAGTCAGTGAGTTGTTAGTAGTGGAGGTTATAGTTAGTATGGAGATCTGGAGTGATCATACTGCTCAGGTAGTGTGGAATAGTCAGTGAGTTGTTAGTAGTGGAGGTTATAGTTAGTATGGAGATCTGGAGTGATCATACTGCTCAGGTAGTGCGGAATAGTCAGTGAGTTGTTAGGAGTGGAGGTTATAGTTAGTATGGAGATCTGGAGTGATCATACTGCTCAGGTAGTGTGGAATAGTCAGTGAGTTGTTAGCAGTGGAGGTTATAGTTAGTATGGAGAGCTGGAGTGATCATACTGCTCAGGTAGTGTGGAATAGTCAGTGAGTTGTTAGTAGTGGAGGTTATAGTTAGTATGGAGATCTGGAGTGATCATACTGCTCAGGTAGTGTGGAATAGTCAGTGAGTTGTTTGCAGTGGAGGTTATAGTTAGTATGGAGAGCTGGAGTGATCATACTGCTCAGGTAGTGTGGAATAGTCAGTGAGTTGTTAGTAGTGAAGGTTATAGTTAGTATGGAGATCTGGAGTGATCATACTGCTCAGGTATTGTGTAATAGTCAGTGAGTTGTTAGCAGTGGAGGTTATAGTTAGTATGGAGATCTGGAGTGATCATACTGCTCAGGTAGTGTGGAATAGTCAGTGAGTTGTTAGTAGTGGAGGTTATAGTTAGTATGGAGATCTGGAGTGATCATACTGCTCAGGTAGTGTGGAATAGTCAGTGAGTTGTTAGTAGTGGAGGTTACAGTTAGTATGTAGATCTGGAGTGATCATACTGCTCAGGTAGTGTGGAATAGTCAGTGAGTTGTTAGCAGAGGAGGTTATAGTTAGTATGGAGATCTGGAGTGATCATACTGCTCAGGTAGTGAGGAATAGTCAGTGAGTTGTTAGTAGTGGAGGTTATAGTTAGTATGGAGATCTGGAGTGATCATACTGCTCAGGTAGTGTGGAATAGTCAGTGAGTTGTTAGTAGTGGAGGTTATAGTTAGTATGGAGATCTGGAGTGATCCTACTGCTCAGGTAGTGTGGAATAGTCAGTGAGTTGTTAGTAGTGGAGGTTATAGTTAGTATGGAGATCTGGAGTGATCATACTGCTCAGGTAGTGTGTAATAGTCAGTGAGTTGTTAGCAGTGGAGGTTATAGTTAGTATGGAGATCTGGAGTGATCATACTGCTCAGGTAGTGTGGAATAGTCAGTGAGTTGTTAGTAGTGGAGGTTATAGTTAGTATGTAGATCTGGAGTGATCATACTGCTCAGGTAGTGTGGAATAGTCAGTGAGTTGTTAGCAGAGGAGGTTATAGTTAGTATGGAGATCTGGAGTGATCATACTGCTCAGGTAGTGAGGAATAGTCAGTGAGTTGTTAGTAGTGGAGGTTATAGTTAGTATGGAGATCTGGAGTGATCATACTGCTCAGGTAGTGTGGAATAGTCAGTGAGTTGTTAGTAGTGGAGGTTATAGTTAGTATTGAGATCTGGAGTGATCATACTGCTCAGGTAGTGTGGAATAGTCAGTGAGTTGTTAGTAGTGGAGGTTATAGTTAGTATGGAGATCTGGAGTGATCACACTGCTCAGGTAGTGTGGAATAGTCAGTGAGTTGTTAGCAGTGGAGCGGAGGTTATAGTTAGTATGGAGAGCTGGAGTGATCATACTGCTCAGGTAGTGTGGAATAGTCAGTGAGTTGTTAGCAGTGGAGAGGAGGTTATAGTTAGTATGGAGATCTGGAGTGATCATACTGTTCAGGTAGTGTGGAATAGTCAGTGAGTTGTTAGTAGTGGAGGTTATAGTTAGTATGGAGATCTGGAGTGATGATTACATCATCTACACAAAGGGACTGAGGAAGGGTGAACACTTGGACAAAGGCCTGAGTGACTCGAATGCACATTTCACATAATGGACCAGGGGTTGGAAGCATTTTTGAATATTCTGCTTCAACCCCTGGCCAATCTGGAGTCCAGAATCAGATGACCAGTCCTGGCCAAGTTCATCATGGCCATCCTGGTCAGTGCGAACCTTTGGGTGGGCAGCTAACCGACCAATCCCTGGGCTGCCTACTTTCCCCCATGTTAACTCTATGGGGGACCTTTAAACTTGTGACCCAGGGATTTGGCCAATCAGGAAGCTGCCTACTCTACTATGTAAAGTCTATGGGGCTTTTTGAACATGTTGACCCACACAGCAGCCACCCTACAGCCCGTTTATAGTTTGTGGATCTCAGTCTTTTGGGAAGAGTTGATCCTCTACAACTCCGCCAAGTTCCATGTAACGGCCTACAGCCCATTATACACGTGAATCCAGTCTTTTGGAGGAGCTGTTCTTCATGTAACCCCAACTATGCTGCTAAGTACTGGTCCATGGCCTGTTACTAGGGATGAGCGAGCACCCCGATGCTCGGGTGCTCGGGTGCTCTGACCGAGCACCCCCTGATGCTCGAGTGCTCGGCCGAGCACCCGAGCCCCATTCAAATGAATGGGAGCACTCGAGCATTAAACCAGGCACCCCCTGCTCTGATGAGCGGAGGGTGCCTGGTCAATGTCCCCCTTCATCTCCGCTATGCCCCTCTTCCACAATGTCCCCCTTCATCTCCTATGCCATAGCGGAGATGAAGGGGGACATTGTGGAAGAGGGGCATAGCGGAGATGAAGGGGGACATTGTGGAAGAGGGGCATAGAGTCTATGCCCCTCTTCCACAATGTCCCCCTTCATCTCCGCTATGCCCCTCTTCCACAATGTCCCCCTTCATCTCCTCTATGGCATAGGAGATGAAGGGGGACATTGTGGAAGAGGGGCATAGCGGAGATGAAGGGGCACATTGTGGAAGACGGGCATAGCGGAGATGAAGGGGGACATTGTGGAAGAGGGGCATAGAGTCTATGCCCCTCTTCCACAATGTCCCCCTTCATCTCCGCAATGCCCCCTTCATCTCCGCAATGCCCCCGTACCTCCATTCCCTGGTGGTCCAGCGGAGCGTCTTCGGATCTGTGCCTCTTCCGGCACAGATCCTCTTCACCCGAACATGTCGGGCGAGCACATGGCGGTACTCGTACGAGTACCGCCATGTGCCGAGCAGAGCGATGCTCGAGCCGATCCGAGCATCGGCCGAGCACGCTCGCTCAACACTACCTGTTACATGTCTTTCTAGGTGGCGGTCCTCCATAGCTTTGCAAATAACCTCCAAGTAATGACTGAGGGTCCGTTACAGCAGGTATGGACCATAATATCTCTGAAAGAGGGATACTTGGAAGATATAGACCCTAACATGTCATAAAGAGGGACACTTCGGCAGTACAAACCCCTCATATCTCCTAAAGAGCTACACAGGTAGTACAAACCCCTAATATCTCCTAAAGAGAGATACTTGAGAGGCATGGAGCCCTAATCTCTCCTAAAATGTTACACTTGGGAGGTATGAACCCCTTATATCCCCTACAGAGGGACGCTTGGAAGGTATGAACTCCTAATATCTCCTAAAGAGTGTCACAGATACCAATGAACAGACAGGGGACAGTACTGATTTTGAAACACCACCTTTATTGAACAGTGTAAATATATATGTTAAAGACACACTGATTGTAATCACGGAGAAGATAGGTGCAAAGCAAGCGGTTCCTACCAGGAATAGGAGGCTGCTTTGGAAGATAAACCGAAGGCAACAGTGAAATAGCACCATTGTGGCTGGGACCCAGGAAGGTATAGTGATTGCTGGGGCTAGGACCCAGACGTGCGTACGTAAAGGTTTCCACAAGGAGAATTCTGACTCAAGCCTGCAGTCAGAATAAGCGATATGCAGACAAGCCAAGGGTCAGTACCAAAGTGGGTAGTCAGCCAGATCTGGTGGTCAATACCAAGCAGATAGTCAGACAAGCCAGAGGTCAATGCCAGAGCGGGTAGTCAGCCAGAGCCAATGGTCAATACCAAGAAGATAGTCAGACAAGCCACAACACTGGACACCGGGAAGGACAGATAGCCATGCCAAGGGTCATACACTAGCACTCTCCAAAGAGAACTGCACTGGAACACCACGAAAGGGCAACTGATATGGTGTCCAGGCAGTTTATATACATTTCCTCCACCCCTGGTAGGTGGAGCACTTAATGATCTGTCCCTTTAATAGCCGGGCGCAACGTCACTAGAGGGAATCCCAGTGACGCGCGCCTGGCTCTGCCGGCCAGCAGAGGTAGCCCAACAGATGTGGCAGAAGCCACAAGAGACAGAAGGTAGAGACCGGCGCCTGAGAGATCATGGCGTCCGGCTTTCCAGCACGCAGGGCACGGCACCACCGTGAAGACCACACAGAAGGGACCAGCCGCCTCTCTGCACACTGGAGCGGCCGTCTCCCTAAACAGGTAAGCGTGAGAGCACTTGGGAAGTACTGTTCCCTAATATCTCCTAAAGAGGGACACTTGGAAGGAACAGACCACTAATATCTCCTGAAGAGGGACACTTGGGAGGTACGGACCCCTAACATCTCCTAAAGAGGGGCACTTGGGAGGTATGGACCCCTAACATCTCCTAAAGAGGGACACTTGGGAGGTATGGACCCCTAATATCTCCTAAAGAGGGGCACTTGGGAGGTACAGACCCCTAATGTCTCTTAAAGAGGGGCACTTGGGAGGTACAGACCCCTAATGTCTCCTGAACAGGGACACTTGGGAGTTATGAAGCCCTAATATCTCCTAAAGAGGGACACTTGGGAGGTACGGACCCTAATATCTCCTAAAGACGGACACTTGGGAGGTACAGACCCCTAATATCTCCTAAAGAGGTACACTTGGGAGGTATGGACCCCTAATATCTCCTAAAGAGGAACACTTGGGAGGTACAGGCCCCTAATATCTCCTAAGGAGGGACACTTGGGAGGTACGGACCCCTAATATCTCCTAAAGAGGAACACTTGGGAGGTACAGGCCCCTAATATCTCCTAAGGAGGGACACGTGGGAGGTACAGACCCCTGATATCTCCTAAAGAGGGACACTTGGGAGGTACGGACCCCTTATATCTCCTAAAGAGGGACACTTGGGAGGTACGGACCCCTAATATCTCCTAAGGAGATACACTTTGGAGGGATGGTATAGGGAGCTGTGCTACAGAGGTTGCAGGGGGAGACATCATTCAGACAACATTTTGAAGTCATGAGAGATCTCCTTTGCATTGCAAGGCATTTATGTAAATACTGCTTTAAAATCATTCAGTGCTATGATATAAGATATCTAACACCTTAACACATCCCTCTCTCTCTCATATTAATTCAGTGTCTCTCTCCTATACATTTGAGGACATAATATGAATTGTGACTCATTCTCAGCGCTTCCAATCTTTCAGCCAGTGGACTATTTGTGCAGAGGTCCCTGCGATGCTGCCAGGTTTTCAGCGGATAAAGTAGTGACCTTATCTCATAAAAACAACTTTACTGGTTTTGGAAGAGCTTACAAAATCACCTACGTGTTGTATTAGACATGTTTTTATCTAGAAAAACAGTTTTCTAGTATTTATGTGTGTATATGATTTGTATTAAAGGGACACAAATGTCCCATCATTTTTTTTCTGGTTTTGTAGATAAAAAAAAAAAAAATTAAATTATACGGCGCCAATCCTATCTTTCAAACCTTTATGGTGGGAGATATTCACACTGAAAGTTCCCCCCTCCCCTTCTCCTGACGTCAACGCTGACAGAAGTAGATCCGTGTTGGCTGACATGAGGGGGCTCTTCAGCAGAGCCAAAATCGCGTTATTGGAAAAAAATTTCTTCATTGGAACTGACTGCAATGTGTGCCTGGTTTGCAAGCAAACTTTGTAGACAGTTCCAATGAAGTAATTATTTTCCAGTATCGCTGCACTGCTGAAGAGCCGCCTCATGTCAGCCAACACGGATCTCCTTCTGTTAGCTTTACAGCTGACATCAGGAGAGGCAGAACTTTCGACACGAATATCTCTGAAACCATAAAGGTTTGAGAGATAGGATTTGTGCTACATAATTTATTTTTTAAAACTCTACAAAACAAACAAAACAATTCTGGGACATTACTGTTCCTTTAAAGCCGCGCAGGCATTTTATGTCTTAGTCCTATATTAACTTAGTGTAAGTGAGTAAGGGAGGTAATGTAGGCCTCAGACAGGAAGTGACTGCACGGCCATAATTACCATCATCCATACATCTAAATAACCCAAACTCTAGCTTTCTAAATAAAAATAGCTAATGCAAAATATAGGAGATTGTGAAAGCTCTTCCCTAATCTCTAGAGCTGTTTTTAGGTGATCAGGTCCCTTTAAGTGGAAGTTTAACCCTTTGAATGTTAAAAAGGTCTCTTCTCAATGTCTTATAAATCTGACTAGCGTTCAGGGACTTAAAGCCTCATTTAAATCAATGGGAAGTTTTATTTCTCCTCCATGTTGGTTTGATACAGTTCCCCACAGTAGATAAGAACTGTGGTGTTTTGGCGCAAGCTGTTGTATCCATTTGAATGCCAGAGGGGTGTGCAACAAGGTACCCGTGTGGCACTCAAAAGTTTAAAAACGCAATGAATCATGTATAACATGAGCAGCCAATGCAGGTCCTCAGGACCTACCAACCAGCACATGTCATCAGGATGTCCCAGCTGGAGCGCAGGGCGGCTAATTAGTGGCTTTGTCACTTTAATTGGTCCACCTGTGGTCATGCAGGGATAATATACTAAAATCATGCACTGATGCGAGCTCTTGGGGCCAGGTTGGCTGCCCCTTGTTGTGTAGTATATGAAAATCACTTTCAGTAAACGACCACAGATATTCATATATTCCACTTGTAAATGCGTCCCAGCCCTCAGTGTCAGCATTCAGGACTGAAAAAAGTGTTACCTTCCAAGTAGGACGGAGCACCCATCACAGGGAGACCTCAGTCTTCTCACCGCGCTTCTGCCTCCGCCTACAGCCCCCACATCATTCTGTTCCGCTGCTATAGTGATCCTATTATCCTGTACCGTATCTCTGTGCTACAGCTTCGTACACTCTTATTGTCCCCTCTGTCTCTCTATTCACCCTCTGTGTCTTATTGTCTCTTCTCCTCTCCCCTCTGTCTCTTATTGTCTCTTCTCCTCTCCCCTCTATCTCTCTATTCACCCTCTGTCTCTTATTGTCTCTCCTCCTCTCCCCTCTGTCTCTTATTGTCTCTCCTCCTCTCCCCTCTGTCTCTTATTGTCTCTTCTCCTCTCCCCTCTCTCTCGTATTGTCTCTTCTCCTCTCCCCTCTGTCTCTTATTGTCTCTTCGCCTCTCCCCTCTGTCTCTCTATTCACTCTCTGTCTCTTATTGTATCTTCGCTTCTCCCCTCTGTCTCTCTATTTACCCTCTGTCTCTTATTGTCTCTTCTCCTCTCCCCTCTGTCTCTCTATTCACCCTCTGTCTCTTACTGTATCTTCGCTT